>JAKUCC010000047.1:0-37559 GCA_030563365.1 Hemisphaericaspora xylanilytica | reverse complement strand
GCAACCAACCAAACAAAACCCAGGAAGTATTCACCATATGTCTGCATCAGAACGTGCTAAGAAGAAGTCATTGATAGATGCAGCCAATGCTGACATCAAGAAAAAGTCAACAACAACAACAACAACCACGGCATCCACAGTTCCAACACCACCGAAAACACTGCAACTGTCGCCTTATCCTTCCCTTTCAAATAATTTTGTAATTGAGGATATCATATTGCCATTCGATACTGGGCATGGGTTGTTTGATTTGTTTTCAAATCATTCCGACGGAGGCAATACAAGCGACTTCAAAAATGGCTCCCAGGAGTCAACACCTGCAGCAAATGCTAACCCAGTCAGTCAGACAAATCATAATTCCAAGACCAACATAAATGCATTCGAAAACAATAACGAAGCAATCGCCGACGCATCTACTAACAAATCAGCGAGAGCTACGACTGTTGCTGCAGAAAGACATTCCAACAATGATTCTGTAAATGGCTATGCCACTGATTCCAAGAAGGTAGACAATACTAGCGTAACTAACCATCTAAGCCCAACTGAAGTTGATTTAGTGGATAATATGTTTCCATTGTTTCCATTGGTGGGAAGCCAAAGTTTTGACACTGAAAACCAACCGCTACTGCCTTTTCCACCACCAGAAAGATCACACACACATCCAATGAAAGTCACACAACACCCAAAACCAATAAGGCCTGCCGTCAATACCCAAACTTGTAATCCAATTATTCCATCTTCATCTGTGAATTCCACAAATAGTATTAATACTGGTAATACATCGGGATATTCATCTTCGACATTCCAAGCCACAAAATTGAAAAGACCAGAAAGTGTGTTGTCCATCACATCAAACTCATCGTCAAGATCCTTTGACGTATACGGTCCTGGATATCCAAACCATAGCTCGTCGTTCATAAGCGGGGGCAGTTTCCCAACATCAAGTGCATACCCTCCTTCGAATCCGTTTCACGATTTTTCGCAACCACAGAGCGCAACCAGCGAAGACAACCTGCATACTCACCATTTTGGAAGAACAGGATTAGGATCTGGCAACATTGGTACCCAGCTAAGCAAGATTGAATCCGAATTATATACCGAGAATTTCTTTGATGAACCAATTGAAAATAATGGACAAAATCAACTTTCTGCGTCATCGTCAATTCCAAACTTTTATAGTGTTGGCACTGGTAACAACAGTAATAATAACAACAACACAAGGGCAAATCAATCTGCTAGCGATTTGACGTACCCTAACCAAAATGGTTCGACAACGGATCTTCAGTATGTTAAAAACCTCGATTATGATATTCCATTGTATCAAGAATTATTCGGTCCCTTAAATGTAGATCGAAGTCCTCATCTGGATTACCAGGCCCAAACCTTGCATCGCGAACAGAGACTACAAGAGGATAGCTATCTGCAGAATGGAACCCACCACAACCAATAGTTCTAAGGCCCGTCAAGAGACTTATAGTCATAACAAAATGAATTTTTATACACAGAGACCATTTCTTTTTTCTTCTTTTCTTTAATTGTTTTAGTATTTATAGGCTGTTTCTTAATAGATTTTAAAGTGATATATGGGAAATGACATTAGTGCAATTGTAGAAAGATACGAATCATAAAATACTATTTAAAAATTATCTACTGTACTTTCTATTTCTTTATATTGGGGTCATTGATTTCCAAATGTTTCAATCGCGTTATATTCGAATCCATAGCAAGGGCATTTTCATTCACAATTGATTTTCTCGAAGGATCACGACGGTGTGCTAGTGTGCTTGGTAATTTGTTATCCAGTTCGGAGTCATATAAATAATGGGCAAGAATTTCATCGGGGATGTCTAGGATTGATTTCGATTCGATTTCTTGAAGTCGGCATAACCTAATCAAATATTCCAATAGTGAAAGTGAGGAGTTCTTCAATTGTCTAGAAGGTTTATTGCCATTCTTTTCATCCTCGTCGTCGTTGTCGTCGTTATCTTCATCCTCAGTGTCTTCAAATTCCCCACTGTTTAATTCGCCTAATGCAATCCATTCCTCCACATCATTATCCACTAGCTTGATGATCAAGACAGGTGAAGTACGACCTTCCAAACGTAATAACTCCCCCGAGGCAGTGAAAAACATTCGTTGAACCGTATTTAAGTCGAATGATTTGCATTGTGGTTTTTCTTCTTTTTCATCATGATATCTATCATCATTAAAATCTTCCAATACTTCCAATGTGTAGGCAAACTTCTTCTTCTTGTCAGGGATGATCTTAACCAGACTCCTTGCAAATGTCTCCTTCCAAGTAATACAACTCAATTCATCAATATCACCTCCTTCAACATACTTCAACCTGCTAGGATTGTAGAATATCGAATACATAACTAGATCGAAAATAGGCCCAACTGAATCGGAACTTGCTTGGTTCACATAATTGGCTGCTTGAAGGAGTCTACCAGGGGATATGCGACTTCTGGTGACGTTACTAGTTAGGTTCAGCGTAGTCAATGCGAGGTTAAGGATAGGAATTGCATCATTTATTTCACATAATAACGACCTCATATATTCTTCAACCTTCTTAATTGACTCTGGTTCATTATTATTAGTCAATTTGGAAACTATATCATTTACACGTTCATCGAAATCATCAATTTGCGAGTGAATATCATCGATTAATTCGATTGTCGATTCCAAAACCGTATTTCCTCGAGCACTTGTCAATTTAATAAGGTCAATTGCCATGGATAGTACATCGATCTTGATTTTTAATTGTCGCCTTTGTTGTTCAATTCGGATCCTGGCCAGATCGGGGATTTGAGCAAGAAAACTACTGATGGTTTTGATTGCGTATCCGGATGCGAGGGATATTCCTGACCGGATAGCGAATGAGACTGCTTGATTACTAGCTTTTAAAAATATCTGGTCCATATTTAGTAAGTCGTTGTTGTCTTCGATTCTATCTGGCTATGGTTGTTGGACTATGGTCTATAAAGGTGCTAAAAGGTAAAGTGAATACAAATTGCTAAAGAGAAGAAGCAAGCATAGTGGAAAATTTAACCGAGCTTTCCCACATGGTAGCTCCTTGATTTATGATGATGATCCTCGCGTTGTTTTTGTTTTTGTTTTTTGTTTTCTTTATTTATATTTTTACCACCAACTACAACAAAAACTAGTATAGGAAGTACTATAGCCAATTGGTGAATAGAAGACAATAGATAGAAAGGAATTCACATGGCTGTAAGAAAACCATTAACTCAGTACACCACTCCCCTTGGTTCAGGCGCAGGTGTTCCCAAAGACAAGAGACCACCACGCGTCACTGATGTTGAAATCAGACTTACTAAGCCATTCAAAGTCCCCTTTGCTGGTCGTCAGAATACACTCAATGGAGCCATAGCTTCAACAAGAGGGCGTCCCATACGTAATGCAAGAACGAAAGTCACAAACTACGTTGAAGAAGGGGTGATAACGGAAACCCAAGATTATGGTGTTGACGAAGATGGTGTCATAATTAAAAAGCAAAAACGACATGGAGCATTATTACCTCGTGCCATTTTAAATAAAGACCCTGAGACAACCGAGCAGAAACTACAGAGATCGTTTACTATTCCATTTTCCAAAGATAACGAGAAAAGACATGAATTCCAGCGTGGTCCGCCCCCTCCATTGGGTACAAAGGTTCGACCAATACTACCTCCTCGTGCCCTTCATGATCCTACTAGCGAGTTTGCAATCGTCTTGTATGATCCCACAGTTGATGTAATACCTAAAATTGAAGAAGCGGAGACTAGCCAAGAGAAGTCGCCAACTCCAGAAGAGCAAGATGACAAAGAACCAGCAACTAAACGAAGAAAAGTACATAAATCATTGGCAGAAATTTTGGGGATTGTAACTAATCCTGAAGAGCAACTTGCCAAATTTCCTAATGTTCCTGTGGTTATTGATCCTAAATTGGCCAAGATTCTTCGTCCTCATCAAATTGCTGGTGTGAAATTTTTATATAGATGTACCGCAGGTTTAATTGATCCTCGTGCAAAAGGATGCATCATGGCCGATGAAATGGGGTTGGGTAAAACCTTACAATGTCTTACCTTGATGTGGACATTGCTTCGTCAAAGTCCTCGTGGTAAAAGAACTATTGAGAAGTGCATCATCGTGTGTCCTTCTTCATTGGTCCGTAATTGGGCTAATGAAATCGTCAAGTGGCTAGGTGAGGGCGTCTTGACTCCGTTGGCTGTTGATGGGAAATCTACCAAGTCGAATGATTTAGGATTGGCATTACAACAATGGTCAACTGCCACCGGAAGAAATGTTGTTCGGCCAGTATTGATTATTTCATATGAAACCTTACGAAGAAATGTTGATAAGTTGGCCGGTACTGAAGTTGGGTTAATGTTGGCGGATGAAGGACATCGTTTGAAAAATGGTGATTCCTTAACATTTACTGCATTGAATTCTTTGAAATGTGAACGAAGAGTTATTCTATCAGGTACCCCAATTCAAAATGATCTTTCCGAATACTTTTCGCTTTTGAACTTTGCAAATCCTGGATATTTAGGAACAAGAAATGATTTTAGAAGGAATTTTGAAAATATCATCTTGAGAGGTAGAGATGCTGATGCTAGTGATAAAGAGCGAGAAAATGGTGATAAAAAGTTGGCGGAATTGTCACAATTGGTGTCGAAATTTATCATTAGAAGAACTAATGATATCTTATCCAAATATCTTCCTGTTAAATACGAGTATGTCTTATTCACTGGGTTGTCCCCTATGCAAAAGGCATTGTATCAACATTTTATCACATCTCCAGAAATCAACAAGTTACTTCGAGGGGTGGGATCACAGCCATTGAAGGCGATTGGTTTACTCAAAAAACTTTGCAACCATCCGGATTTATTAACTCTCCCTGACGACATTGAAGGGTGTGACCATTTGATACCGGAGGATTACAGTTCATCAATTGGACCAAATAGTGGCGGTGGGCGGAATCGAGAAATCCAAACTTGGAATAGTGGGAAGTTTATGATCTTGGAAAGATTCCTACATAAAATAAATAAGGAAACCAATGATAAAATTGTCTTGATTTCAAACTATACCCAAACCCTAGACTTAATTGAACGAATGTGTCGGTCAAAACGTTACGGGGTCCTTCGATTGGATGGTACCATGAATATCAACAAGCGTCAGAAATTAGTCGATAAATTCAATAACCCCGATGGACCTGAGTTTATATTTTTATTATCATCAAAAGCTGGCGGATGTGGTATCAATCTTATAGGAGCCAATAGATTAGTTCTCATTGACCCCGATTGGAACCCAGCGCTGGACCAACAAGCTCTTGCTAGAGTATGGAGAGATGGACAAAAGAAGGATTGTTTTATCTATAGATTCATTAGTACTGGTACCATTGAAGAGAAGATTTTCCAGAGACAATCAATGAAGTTATCGTTATCTAGTTGTGTGGTTGATGAAAAGGAAGACGTTGAACGATTGTTTAGTGCTGATAATTTGCGACAATTATTCCAATTTCAACCCGATACTATGTGCGACACTCATGAGACTTACCATTGTAAGCGTTGTAATCAAGAAAAGGGACAATTTATTAAGGCACCAGCAATGCTTTATGGGGATGCTACCACTTGGAATCATTTGACTAATAAGGCATTGGCAAACAATGAAGATTCTTTGATTGTAAATGAATCAGAATTTGATGACATTTCATTTGCATTCCAGTATATATCACATTAATACGTCTATAGCAATTCATGTAATAAATACTTACCGAGGAAGTATTCATATGATGCAGCATATTTCGCAATAATTTCCTTCTCAATAACCAAACACCACTTACATTGTTGTTAAGGTTTATTAACCCAGGGTCCTTTCGCCGTAATGGTTGAACACTAACAATAGAGATGGGATGTGGTGGTGCTGGATTGTTTTGGGTGTATTACAAATCTATCAATTGTATTGTTAACAACAAAGGTCGTTGCAACACATCGACGGGAACATACACCCATCCTCAATACTTGCCTGAAAATAGCAACCTTTATTGATTTTATTCACGGGTACATGCCTCCGAAGTTGTTGGTATTTTTGTGGGTTCTTGACTTGTGGTCCCTCCACCATTTCTGCCCCGCAAAACTGAAAACTTAATCAAAGTTAAGCGGGAATAACAACAAGAAAAAAAAATACATCACAAGACCCAATCGGAGGTTGAATAATCGTAATTCCACAATATCAAACACAGCAAAAGTATAAATACTTGTCTTGACTACTTTGAAATAATCTATTTGATTTAAGTTCAGTATAACCATTCAATAATAGTCAAATAACATGTCATCTCAACAACAATTACAACACCCTTCCAATCCAATCATTATAGTCGGCGGTGGTCTCGCCGGTCTCTCCGCCGCTCATCAAGCATACCTCCGTGGAGCCAATGTTGTTCTTTTAGACAAACAAGGGTTCTTAAGTGGGAATAGTGGTAAGGCTACTTCTGGTATAAATGGGGCGTTAACGCGAACCCAAGTCAATTTAAACATTCGTGATTCAGTTGAGCAATTTTATCAAGATACTCTCGCTGCAGCCAAGGACCGGGCCAATCCTGATTTAATCCGGGTGTTGACTTATAATTCCGCTGATGCTATTCATTGGTTACAAGATGTGTTTGCGTTAGATTTGAGTATTGTTTCGCGATTAGGTGGTCAATCCCAGCCAAGAACTCATCGTGGTCATGATTCAAAATTCCCTGGGATGGCGATTACGTATAGACTTTTAGAACGGTTGGAAAGTTTGAGTGAGACTGAGCCTGATAGGGTGCAAATATTGAAGAATTGTCAAGTTATTGATTTGATTATTGATGAGGGTGATAAGTCAAAGGTGTTGGGGGTTAAGTTTAAGAATCTTCTTGATAAATCAAAACATGAAATTAAAGGTCCTGTGGTTATGTCTACTGGTGGATATGCCGCTGATTTCACCAAGAATAGTTTGTTGAGAAAGTATCGTCCTGATATTATTGATCTTCCATCTACCAATGGGAATCATGCCACTGGGGATGGTCAAAAGATTATTATGAAAAATCATGGGGTTGGGATTGATATGGATAAAGTTCAAGTTCATCCTACTGGGTTGATTGATTATAATGATAAGGATGTGGTTTTGGGTAAAAAGACTCCTAGATTCTTATTTTTGGGAGCAGAAGCATTAAGAGGTGAAGGTGGGATTATGCTTAATTCCAAGGGGGAAAGATTTGTTGATGAATTGGGTACGAGAGATTGGGTTTCTGGAGAAATGGAAAAACAATTCAAGGCAGGTAATGGTCCCATTAGATTGATTTTAAATGAATCTAGTGAAAAGAACTTGGAATTCCATATCAAGCATTATACCCAAAGAAATTTGATGAGAACGGTTACTGGACGTGAATTGGCTCAAGAAATTGGATGTAGTGAAGAACAAATTGTAGCTCAATTGGATACATATAATCGTGCTGCAAGTGGTGAAACCACAGATCCATATGGTAAAAAGTATTTCCCAGCTACTCCATTCAATTATCGTCCTGATGCCAAGTATCATGTCGCATTTGTTACCAGAGTATTACATTTCACCATGGGTGGTGTGAAGATCAATGACCGTTCTCAAGTCTTGCGGGATAGTGGTGATCCATTTGAAGGTTTGTATGCCGCTGGAGAAGTTGCTGGTGGTGTACATGGTCATAATAGATTAGGTGGTTCTTCATTGTTGGCATGTGTGGTATATGGAAGATTAGCTGCTGATCAAGCGTCAAGTTATGCATTACACAAATTGAGTACAGCACCTAGGGTAGCCCCCCAAGAAGCTGCTGGTGAAAGATTGAATATGATCAGTTTACACATCGATCCAAACAGTGGAAGAATCATAATTGACACCAAGGGTTCCGCTGAAACAGGAGCCCCTACTGGTACTTCAGCAACCCCTATCCAACCACCAGTGTCAACTCCTGCACCTACCCCTGCTGCAAGTGCACCAAACAAATCTTCATCCAGTACACCTGCAAAACCATTCAGTGTTCCTGACAAAGAATTCACCATGGAAGAAATCGCCAAGCATAATAAGGAAAATGATTGTTGGTGCGTTATCAAAAACGTGGTTGTTGATTTAACCCCATTTTTGGCCAATCATCCTGGTGGCATGGAATCAATTGTAAATTTCGCTGGTAGAGATGCTACTGAGAGTTATTCCATGTTGCATGAGGATAATTTTATTCCAAAGTATGTTAGTAGTTGTGTTTTGGGAAGAGTTAAAGGAACTGTTCCTGCTTTGGATTTATAGGATGAAACATATAGTTTATATTTAGATTTTGATGTAAATTCAAGTTATGCTTTTGATTGTGAAATTGTTCGCTGCGTACTTTCATTTTCAGTTTGGTTGCAATTGCAGCCACTTCGTATATCCCGGTATAAGTCCATCCTTGGCTCAAACACTTCTACCATTCCAATTAATTTGCAAAATACCAATAATATATTATAAATTATAAATAACAATAAAAAAACGCTACTTCATATGACTAATCAAACACAAAACACAACCAACCATGACAATTCGTGAATAAACAGACAAGATTTAATCTCTCCTCCGCACATCTATTCTTCTTCTATACTAGCAGTATATTCTTCTTCAGTCATCAATACTTCATTATCAGCTTCAACAGCAGAAGAATCAGTAAGCTTAATATGAGCAATCCAACCTTCACCAGTTGGATCTTCATTAACAAGGCTTGGGCTTCCACTAGCCTTGGTGTTAACGCCAATAACTTCCCCATTCACAGGTGAGTAAATTTCCGAAGCAGATTTAACGGATTCAATTGAACCAATGGAATCACCAACTTCAACTGGATCACCAATTTCTGGCAATTCAACAAAAGTAACATCACCAAGGGCATCAGCAGCATATTTGGTGATACCGATATAAGCAGTGTGGTCGGAGTAGATGGCGACCCATTCGTGTTCTGGGGTATATCTGATCATAGTTGGTTTTTCACCAGCCATTCTGTCGATAACGGATAATGGGTCGGCTGATTGGGTTTGGAATGCCAATCTTGAGGTGGAAAAGAAGGCAGCCCTGGTAGCCATTGGGTTGACAAAGGTTGGTCTAGCGATTGAGGTTCTTAATAATGTTTTGAACATGGTTGATTAGTAAGAATGGAATTGGGTTCTAGAAAGAAAAGATTCAAACTAAGATTTTTCAGAAGAAAACTTAGTCAGGTTGGTTTATATAAATGCAAAAAAAAAAAAGAAAGAAACAAAGGAAGTAGCATGGGACTGATGGAGATGGTATGATTGGTGATATTTTGTGGTTAATTGCTGGATAATGTATGTAAGAATGGATGTACTTTTTTCACATTTGACTCCTTTCAACTTTTGTTTGCGGAGATTTGTTTGCGTGTGTCTCGTTTCAATGCCTTATGGTTTTTCACTTTTTTCATTTGGTTCTGACTCGGTTAACAGAAGTCAAAAATGACTATCATAGATTAACAGAGTTCTATGGCTATTCAAGTAACGACCAGGAACACTTCTTCTTCTTACCTGTAGATTTCCACATCATGTAAAGCTCACAATTGAAAAGTTCTTCCAAGTATGCTGTATCCCCATTGATGGCATAGGTGAAATAGACATCTTATAGGAACAACCAAATGGACCTCCTACAGACGACTTCGTCCAGAAAATGTTCCAAATTTCAACAAAAGTAACAACTTATAACTACCCCAGACTATCCACAATAATAGAATCACTCATTTTAACCACCAAACCGACGACTCTGAACAACCAATTATCTACCAAATACCATTTCCCAACTGATCTTCCAATATGACAATACACCGAAGTTGTCTTTTTCAAAGGCGGAAGTTCCATAGTAGGATCTTGTTTGCTAAATACAACCAGAGCAATCAAGCAATTCATATTGCCTCGGCTGCAAATTTCATAAGCATGTGAATACGTCCACAACTTTATTCTTCTTGATGATGGCTTCTGTCATGTTGCCACATAGTCTTCGTAAAGTCGAGCAAAGTTGGGAATGTCTATTTATCATACATATCTTGCCATAGATTGATTGTTGAAGTACGGTGTGTCTAGTACTAGTAGTTAGAGGAGGGAGTGTTGCAAAAAATAAAATACAGGGGGCAGGACAATATTTTCTAACATAGTCATCCCCCATCCCATTGATTGGAATGGGATACGGGAGACATCAACCTTCACAATTGGTTAACAATCCAACGATATACACTAATATCAATTAAACTACACATATAAACCTGAAGAAAAGAAAAAGGAACTTAGAAACAACAATAGAAGTAAAAACAACAACCCAATCACTAACCATCAAGATTCATCCATCTTTGCCTTCTTCCTTAACTAAAATGAACAGCAATAGGCACAACAATAACAATAATGACAATGATTATCCCAAAAATAAGACACATTCTCATCTTGAAATCTTTCCACCACATATCTTTTCTAACTCTGTTAGCACCTCTTCTAAAACCTTGGGCACTGATTGCTAAATTATCAGTCTTGTTTTCTATTGAGTCTAATCTTTCTCCTCTTTCTGCCACCTTATTGATGTTATCTCTCATGATACCAACCGTATCATCAATTTGCTAAAAATAGGTCTTAGTTAGTACTATATTCTGTCAAAAGAAAAATCATAAAACACTAGATAAAGGTACATACTGCTTGTATAGCTGCCGTTCTGGAGTTAGATTGATCTCCAGTGGTTTGGTTTGGGATGTATGGGTCATATGGAACTGATGAAGACATCTTTGTATATATATGTTATTTGTAATGGGGGAGGAGGGTCTAGCTATATTTAGGGGTTGTAAAATAGATATTACTCTTTTGAAATTGTAATTCTCTGTTTCAAAAAACTATTCGAACTATGATAAATATCCCTGTTGAATTGGATTGATATTGTAATCGATATAAGATTGATTGATTATCCTTATATAATAGGTCTATCTCTGTAAGAAAAGAACGCCTTTACTTTAGAACACACTCTGACTTTTCTGGTGAACTGGCACTCAGGTCTTTTTTTTGTTGGTTTTTGACTGAGCACACTTTATGATCAGTTTTAATTATTGCAGTTTGGATGTTTTTCCTCCCTTAGAAGCCGAGAATGTCATTTTTCATTTAAAGAAAATTTACGTAAAGGAGACATTTTGGTCAAACGACATTGTCGTTTAAGAACACGCCTATATTTATATCTATATATCATTACAACCCATGCCATTTAATTACCAGATAGAAGTGGGAGGCAGTGTTGTGGTACAATCAGAGACAGGAGAACTCCGAGTGGGATCAAAAAATAAATTGTGCTTGATTCTAGGCGTCGCCGATCAGGCCGAGCTTCGCCTTATTTCAGTGTTGTTTTGATGACCAAGAAATTTTTGACATGGTTAGGTACGAGTAACATGCAAGAACCTATCGGTTGAGTGGGTTTATGTTATATGCATACCAATAGGATACATTGCAATAGTCATATTGATTTGTATTGCAAAAGACAAATACAATTATATAAATGTAATCAAATATGAACTTATTCCATGACGGTTACTATTTTGTTGTTAGGACGAGACTGAATTACTTGAATGTTAGCTTAATGTAGACTAGGAAAACCAATTGTTCTTCTTGTTACCATCTGGGATCATTTACAAATCAAAAACCATCCTGTGATGATGGCTATTGGAAATTTTGCAATTGAATAGTTTTTTTTTTGCATCTCATCACAGTACCCCATAGTCATTGTTGTCTTCATCCTGACAATGGGGATTTCTTGCTAAAATTAAACTGAAACATCATTCAAAATAACTAATCCTATGACAGTCAATATCAATATCGATTTCTTTATTCTTCTCGAGATTGTATAATGGCAGCCAATACCACGTCTGACGATGAAAGGTCAACTCGGCTTAGAAACATGATTGAAGATTGTCTTCGTAGTGAAACGTATTTCCAATACATGGTGGAGATTTGTCTAGTATATGTACAAGAGATTGTCAACACAGTTAAGAACTTCAATAAAACCATAGATGACGATGCACTTTCAGGTTATATTGACCGGTTCATGGGTGAACAATTAAATAAGCTTCATCAAGATTTGCTCAAAGAAGATCCAGAAGCACTTAAAGAGGGAACTATACCTCCACTTCCTCAAGTAGATGAGACTATTCTTTCAGAATTTGTAAACCGGTTAAAAGATGATGTTTTAAACCAGATTCATGAAGACTCAATCAACGAAGATTCATAACAACCTTCACAGGGAAAGCTTAGCTAGAATTGGTCAATATAACCTAGATACAGTAGGGCATTATGGGGCAAAATCCCCGGCAGAATATATACTATGAGAATTGGAATTAGAATAAAATTCAATGGAGCAGGTGTTCAAAGGTAGGTATCTTTCCTGGTTCTCATCTAACTATTCACCAGGACGACTTGGCATTATTACTTGAGTAAATTGTATACATCCGTTTCTCACCTATTCAATATTTAATACAACTAGTTTGTTCTACCGATCTATTACTATTCACTTAAACCGCACATGGCCGCCATTCACCATAGATCGTCAATCTGATTTTGTGAGACTATTGTTGTCTTTCTCGTAACAAATGAATATACGATTGGTTTATTATTAAGAAAAATATTTCTACAGAGAATCCCACATCTAATGGAAACCTATTGATTTATCAGTTTAATTATTCCACATGAAAGAGAAGCGAATGACTTTCTTCTGATCTATAAGACATTGCCGCGTCTTGGTGATATGTAATTGGCAACTTTGACAAGTCAACAATTTCAGCTTGTCGTAAGAAAGGTACGCGTCATTTTAGTCTTTTTTTTTGTCGCTTCACGAACCGTCTTTGCCGAGGAATTCCCTCAATAATAGAAAAGAATGAAAGACAAACAATGTCGGTATCTAGATTGTACGTGACTGGTGTTCTCTGACCAAAGATTGCTTGTGTTAAACGTGATTTGGGGTGTGATCGTTTAAGATTTAGCTCTAGGTTAATTCTTACAAGTGCGACAGTTTCATTGACGTGTCTTTAAGTAGACTAAGTTGCAATTGTGTGATTTACTGATCTGAAGAGTGACTAGTACTAAATTGCCTACATAAGAATCAACCAATATCATCGATTAAAAAAAAAAAGATTAAATCTATAGAAAGAGATTCATATGACTCTCTGGCATTTAATAAAGATACGTGTTCGCTTTTTATTGAGGTGTATCATTGAATATGTATAAGTTGATTATGTAATTATGTTAGGCGTGTATTGTTCAATAAAAATTTCAGTTCCACATTAAGCGTTTCTTTTTTTTTTTGTTTTATTGCTGTTTTTGTTTTAGTCGGTAAAGAAAAACAACACAATGGTAGCACCCACCCACTCACTCACTCACTCACTCACTATTTACGCACTCTCCCCCGTTTAACACATAATAAAAACAAATTTAACACACACACACACAAACGAACAAACAAATAGTTAAGACTACACACACACACACACACTAACTAAGTTATATTACTGCCACCAAACAAACAAACAAACACTTCTTCCAAAATTTTTCCACCCTTTTTAAATTTTTCTCAATTACTTTTTTTTTTTCACTTTCATTCTCTCCCCTTTTTCTGTAGAATTATCATTATACATAATTTACATTTAATATATAATACATAACAAAATGGACGGTGGTATGTAATACATCCTTATCATATAAGTTACCTCATTCAACTCAATCGAATGATTGTCCCAGTTTTTGCAAGAAGATTGCGTTGTCGAGAATGTGGGTGGACGAAATCAGCACTTTTTTTTTGAATGCGTTGGCATTTTTTTCCAACTGGATCCAACATCAATCAATCAAGTCAAAGATTGATGAATAGAGTATTAAGATAATAGAATATGTGATCAATTGAGTTGTATCGACTAATCAATTGATGAGAAAATATTATCTGTTGTTGGCCTAGTCTGATTGAGACAGGTCACTTGTCGCCATATCCCAAACATGTCAAGTGGCAACATATTATCAAAATCCATCAACGTCAAATAGAGTAACAGTTTACATTTACCCTTACTTATTGAATTACTGATATCAATTGATTGATTGATTGATTACTGTCAGGAAGAATTCCCACTAGGGTGGGCTGGCAGTTGGCCGTTGTTGGCTGTGTTTTGATTGTATTGTTTTTTTCCCTCCATTGTTTTGGTGGTCGACATTTTCTTTTTTTTCCAAGGCATGTGCTTGGCCGACACTCATTCAAACAACACTGGCACCGTTTTTTGTTTGGATACAGGCATACAAGTATACAGACACTGCAATCCAATTATACAGACAATTGAATACAAGAAATAACAGTTTCCACAATGCATCGATTGAATTGACCATTTCTTGACACGAAATTTTCAAAACCGAGGGACTTTACTTTTATATGACATTATCTTTACTAACACATTCTATAGAAGAAGTTGCTGCTTTAGTTATTGATAACGGTTCCGGTATGTGTAAGGCCGGTTTCGCCGGTGATGATGCTCCAAGAGCTGTTTTCCCATCCATCGTTGGTAGACCAAGACATCAAGGTATCATGGTTGGTATGGGTCAAAAGGACTCTTATGTTGGTGATGAAGCACAATCCAAGAGAGGTATTTTAACCTTGAGATACCCAATTGAACACGGTATTGTCTCCAACTGGGATGATATGGAAAAGATCTGGCACCACACTTTCTACAACGAATTGAGAGTTGCCCCAGAAGAACACCCAGTCTTGTTAACTGAAGCTCCAATGAATCCAAAGTCAAACAGAGAAAAGATGACTCAAATTATGTTTGAAACCTTCAACGTTCCAGCTTTCTACGTTTCTATCCAAGCTGTCTTATCTTTATACTCCTCTGGTAGAACCACCGGTATTGTTTTAGATTCTGGTGATGGTGTTACCCACGTTGTCCCAATTTACGCTGGTTTCTCCTTACCTCACGGTATCTTAAGAATTGATTTAGCTGGTAGAGA
The DNA here is from genome assembly GCA_030563365.1 of Hemisphaericaspora xylanilytica. NCBI lineage: Eukaryota > Fungi > Ascomycota > Pichiomycetes > Serinales > Debaryomycetaceae > Hemisphaericaspora > Hemisphaericaspora xylanilytica. The sequence continues at coordinate 22,533 of JAKUCC010000047.1, read as the reverse complement.
TTTAACCGACTACTTGATGAAGATTTTATCTGAACGTGGTTACACCTTTACCACCACTGCTGAAAGAGAAATTGTTAGAGACATTAAGGAAAAGTTATGTTATGTTGCTTTAGATTTCGAACAAGAAATGCAAACTTCTGCTCAATCTTCTGCCATTGAAAAGTCTTACGAATTACCAGATGGTCAAGTTATTACCATTGGTAACGAAAGATTCAGAGCTCCAGAAGCTTTGTTCCGTCCATCTGACTTAGGTTTAGAATCTGCCGGTATTGATCAAACCACCTTCAACTCCATCATGAAGTGTGATGTTGATGTCAGAAAGGAATTATATGGTAACATTGTTATGTCTGGTGGTACCACCATGTTCCCAGGTATTGCTGAACGTATGCAAAAGGAAATTACTGCTTTGGCTCCATCTTCTATGAAGGTTAAGATCATTGCTCCACCAGAAAGAAAGTACTCTGTCTGGATTGGTGGTTCTATCTTGGCTTCCTTGTCTACTTTCCAACAAATGTGGATCTCAAAACAAGAATACGACGAATCTGGTCCATCTATTGTTCACCACAAGTGTTTCTAAGTTAATCACTAGAAGTAGAGAAGAAGAAGAAGTAGAAGAAGAAGTTCTTGTCATAAATTGCACAGTGCAGGAGATACGAAAAACAGTTGATAATTGTGTATCGTTTTATTTTTGTCTTTGTTGCTCTATACAATTTGTTGTTTTTTATATAAAAATCATTTTTATATTGTTAAATTGTTAGACATGTATACATATATATATAGTTTTCTATTATCTTTTGATAATCAATATATATTTGTAAAAGCAAAGTTAACTAAAGAGGTAATTGTATGTGTAAGGATATAGATGTTTTTAATAATTGTAAACTACTGATATACAAATACGTCTATAGATATCTAGACACAACAGGACAATTACAAGTAGATATAAACCTTAGGAATAACCAATGATACCAACCGCATAATAACTACTCTCTATTTCGACCAGGGATTGGCTCTGGTGAAAGTTCAGCAAACAGTTCCTGAACCAATCCTGCACCACGCTCTTGTCCGACTCTTATGTCAACATCACCCAGACCTTGTTCAACTACCGGCACGGATGTCGACGTCGTCAGCTGTTGGTGTTGATGTTTCAACTCCCTCGCTTCTGTCACTCCATCATAAAACGCCTTCCACGTCTTACTCGTCTCGTCGAATTGTTTACCCACGTGTACTGATTCCGTAAGGGATCGATTGAGATTGGATAAGTTTTGTGAGAGGGTGGATAGGTTGTTTGATATTTCTTGGATTAGTAAGTCTCGTTGTTTTTGGAAATAGGTGTCGGTTATTTCCTTCTGGCGTCGTATTTGTTGTGGAGTGGGATTGGACATGACGTGTGTGTGGCGTGGGTTGTTGTGGAAGAGGAGGAGGTGGTGGTGGTTGTGAGTGGGTGTGGTTTGTTTACTTCTTTGAAAAAATCGGTGAGGTTTTGTCAATTTTCTGATGATTGCAAAATAGTAGAGAGTGGATATGGCCAGGGAGATATCGACAAAGGGAGAGTGTATAAGCGAAATGTGCGAAGGAATAGAATAAGAGCGTTTGCTTAGTAGCAGTGCTACAATAACCCATCTAATGCACAACATGGTCAATGAGTGAGTATATTACGTCATATGGCAAGTAACCTGGTGGGTACCAGTTGATGATCCTATCCTGCAGAAAGACAAACAAAAAATTTTCGATTTTTCACATTCACCTTCAACCATCAGGATTACATTTCAAACACCACCACCATGGCAAAGAAAGATAAAAAGTCTAAAGAGGCCAAGAAGGCACGTGCTGCAGAAAAGCAAAAGAAAGCAGCCACCAAAACCGAATCTAAAAACAAAAAACTTGCAAAGAAACTAGGTGAAGATGATGACGATGATCAAGACATCGATGCCATCTTGGAACAATACGCCAAGGAACAACAAGAATTCACCGAAGTTAAAGTTGAAATATGTAATCGTCCCCTGAGAAGATTAAACCCTGCCATGGTAGCTAACCCACTTCACGGAAAACGTGAATTAATCTTATTTGGTGGTGAACATAATGATGGATCAGTGTCTCATTTTTACAATGATTTATATACTTATTCCACCGATAATTCCACTTGGAGAAAGATCATATCCAAAAACTCGCCACTTCCAAGATCGTCTCATGCTATGTGTGCCCATCCATCAGGAATAATCTTGATGTTTGGTGGGGAATTTTCATCACCCAAACAATCAACATTTTATCATTATGGAGACACGTGGATTTTGGATGCTGATAGCAAAGAATGGTCCAAGATTGATCAGAAAAAGGGTCCATCAGCAAGATCAGGTCATAGATTGGCCATTTGGAAGAATTATATTATCATGCATGGTGGATTCCGAGATTTGGGTACTTCCACAACCTATTTGAATGATGTTTGGTTATTTGATGTTTCCGATTATAAATGGACCCAAGTTGAATTCCCACCAAATCATTCAATCCCCGATGCGAGATCGGGTCATTCACTATTGGCATGTGCCGATGGTGCTGTCGTATATGGTGGTTATTGTAAAGTTAAGGCCAAGAAGGGGTTACAAAAGGGGAAAGTGTTGAGTGATTGTTGGTTGTTGAAGATGAAGACTGATCCTAGTGGGGTGAGGTTTGAAAGAAGGAGAAAACAAGGGTTTGTCCCCTCGCCTAGAGTTGGGTGTTCGTTGGTATATCATAAGAATAGAGGGATCTTGTTTGGTGGGGTTTATGATTTTGAAGAGAGTGAAGAACAATTGGATTCGGAATTTTATAATAATTTATATTCCTATCATATTGAGAATAATAGATGGTATAACTTGAGTCTTAAATCACCAAGAAAGACCAAGGTTTCAGCCGTGAAGGAAAAGACTAGGGATGAAGATTTAGAAGATCTTTTGAATTCTATCTTAGCCAAAGCCAATTTGAAAGATGATGACGATGATGAGGAGGAAGAAGGTTCAGGTAGCGATAGCCAATTGAATCAATTGTCATCGGACGACGATGGAGAAGATCGAGTTGAATATACCGTCATGAACCAACTCCCTCATCCAAGATTCAATGCGACTACTTGTGTTGTTGATGATACTTTGTACATCTATGGAGGTATTTTCGAAAGAGGAGAGATGGAATATAACTTAGATTCTATGTATGCCATTGATTTGGGTAAATTGGATGGGGTCAAGGTATTATGGGAAGATTTATCCGAGTTGGAGAAATCAGCAGAAAACTCCGAAGATGAAGATGATGAAGATGAGGATGAGGAGGATGATGACGACGAACCTGAGAATACCGATACCAAACTCGAAGTTGAAGAAGAGGAAGAAGAAGAGGAGGAGGAAGAGGAGGAAGTACCAGATGAAATTGAAGAAGAGTTTCCAGATCCAAGATCATGGTTACCTCATCCTAAACCATTTGAAAATTTACGAGCATTTTATGTTCGTACTGGTGCTCAATTTTTGGAATGGGCTATTTCTAGCAATAAATTTGCCAGGGGGAAGTATTTGAAAAAGGCCGCTTTTGATTTATGTGAAGAAAGATTTTGGGAAAGAAGAGAAGCGGTTTCTGTTGCTGAAGATAATTTGGAAGAATTAGGAGGAGTTGGAGAAGTTGTTGAACGAGACTTTAGTAAAACTACAAAGAGAAGATAGATTTTATAGAAATTATAGATCGATATTATAACATTTTCTTCTAAAATATACAACCCAACACTAGAACTAAACACATATGACTCTCTCTTTAAACCCAATTATGCGAAATGAATACCAACTTGATGAAATGCATACAATAACTTCAAGAAATCAGTTTGGTCCATCTTTGATGATCTCTTTTCTGCAAATCCCGTGTCATTCAACACCATATCAATCTTTTGTTTAACAACATCAGTTAATGATGCTCGATCATCCACCATCATCGAATCATTATCTTCACCATTATTCCCATGAGTGGCCAAATAAGTCTTGTAATTCTTTTCCAAAATATCAATCACATTCGACGACTTAAACCCAGCTGCAATTGTCTTATTCTTTCTCACAAAACAAATACGTAATAATCCATCCCATTCATTAAAATCAATATTTGGTCTTGGGTTCTTGATTTCAATTCGTACCACGGAAGATTCCACTTGTGGAGGAGGACGGAAATTATTCTTACCCACCTTCATAATATGAGTGACATTAGCCCACATTTGTACGTTTGCTGATAATCGACAATATAATGCATCTCCTGGTCTAGCTAATAATCGCAAGGCAAATTCACGCTGGAACATCAAGATTGAAACCCGGGGTGGGTTTGGTTGGTTTAATAATTTGAACACTAATGGAGATGAGATTTGATATGGAGTATTGGAAATACAAACGTCGAAATAGGGTAATTCAGTCTTCATGAAATCCCCTAATAAGATTTCAAGTTTCTTTTCCTGTGGTGTTCCATGAACTCTCTTGGTTAATTCTGCCGCCATACGAGGATCCATTTCTACAGCAACGACTTTTCTGGCTTGCTCGAGAATACGAACGGTTAAGTTACCAGTACCGGGACCCACTTCCAATACGATATCACTGGGTTTAATCCCGGCCTTGTCGACAATCCCTTGAGCCACCAATGGATTTTTCAAGATGTGTTGCCCCAAATTGGTGTTGAATTTAAACACCGAGTTCAAGTGCTTTTCAGCAGCAACAGTAGCTCCAGTAGGGTTAGACGATGTTGTGAATTTCTTTTTAGCTGCTTTTGCCATGGTTATTGTCTATATGTGTCTATAGTTATCTATTATGGTTGAATAGGTAGTTGTACTAAGTTATAGTAAAGTGCAGTGAGTATTGTTAGTAAGTGATGAGATTAAAAAATAAATATTTTTTTTTTCTGTTGTGATGATGATGATCCGTGATACGACATTAATCATATAAAATGTCGGTGTAAGTGTAATGTCGTAGTTTGTTATGAAACAAGCCAAAACATTCTTCTACTGTGAAACATTTCTCACTCTTACTTTACAACCAAAAGCAAGTAAGTAGACGAAAACCAAACAGCTTTACTAATCCCCTTTATCACGTGCGGTTGGTGGTTCTTGTTTATCATTGTACATCAACATACATATCACCACTATCACCCCCCTCCTCCCCTGTCAGTGTAGAGTTGAAATAGGTTACTTGTTATTGTGCTTCCTACCCCATAAAACCCCCCAATTGCAAAGAAATCAAGAGATAATGACAATATGAAACGAAGACTGATTCTACGAACACCGTCATCAACAGCTACAACAACAACAACAACATCAACAACAACAGCTGCAGTAGCAATAATCAAGCTATCCGAATTGCTTGCATCAGCACCCGAGTTTTGTTTCTTTGACAAGTTGATTGATATACCAGTTCCCCGTACTTGTGATTCAAATGCCGATGGTAACAGTCAAGGACCGAGGTCGAGTCATCATGATATATTCAAGATTGGCAAGGTAATTGACGAGATTCATTTATATTTGATGGATATGTTGCAAATCCTACAGAATGTAAACCACACTGCTAATACAATCAGTGTGGCTCTAGACTGGTATTTTGAAGGGAGACATCGTGTTGGTGATTTATTAAGAAACATTGATAGTATAGACTCAATTATATCACAATTATTACTAATTGTGGAATCTAATGAAATGTTAGAAATATCCCATTCATTATTGAAACGGTTTGAAGAAGTCAATGATGAATTATTGGAAGTAAAGAAGCATTCAATCGTACTTAAAAAGAATTTGGATATTGCCATTCATCATCAAGAAATTGATCAAGGAATTATCAAGTCTTTGATTCAAGAAATCGAGGATTGTCTCAAATCTATTTTGAAGTTACGTGAGATTAAATTATCAAGTCCACGACGAACATTACCTAAATTTGAATTAAGTGAGATTATAAATCGAATGAGATTGAATGATGTTTCAGCATCTTCATCGATAACAATGAAATCAATTAGATTGCCAACTTTTAATGAGACTGACGAACGATTATATAATGAATACCTTACAATCGAATCGAAAATAAACCCGTTGCGAGTATCGCTCCATGTTGTTCCGATCAAGATCGATGAGTTCAATAATATGTGTACTGGGCGCCTGTTCAATAAAGCCCGAGAAGAGATTCTAAATAGTTATGAAAGATTGTTATCCCGGTGGAATCATCTCCAACGAGAAATGAAGGTGCTCAAACTGGAGAATCTCGATACGAAATGGAATGAAGTTTTCCGATATTTGATTACTGAAATAAATAAGAAATGTGAATGGATAATTGAAGAATTGCAACCGACAAGTTCGGCGTCATCAATATCTTCAGAATCGACTTCATCCTCGGGTATTAGTGATGAAGTCGGATCTACTTATAAATTATGTTCAAATTCAATCACATTGATCAATAAGGCGTTTAAGGAAGAATTCATAACCGATCGAGATTTATTGGATATGTTCAATGATCAACTCTTACCCAATTGGGACCGAGCTAGTGAATTATTAGGCAACGTAAGAACGCCGTCAATCGAGCAAATTGGAGGAAGTATTCTAAGGTCCCCCACTTTATCGAATGGGTTGAAGCTGTTCCAAACTAGATCGAGAAATTCTGTTGAATTTCTGATGAATACACAACGAGAAAGCAGGTTATTTACTAATGGATTGGGTATTGATTTTGGAGTCGATGTGGAATCTATCAAGGTTCCATTTAGTGTTGAGAAAAAGGACAGGATTCGTGATTTTGGCAATCTGATTAAATCATCAGGTGGGAAAAGTATACGAAATTCAATTCTTAATGTTTTCGATGATATCGGCTCCGAATTGGGAGAGATTTCGTTTGATGATTCCTTGAGAATGACAGAGGAAGATACCATGGTCAAAATGCCAACGCGGGAATCAAAGCGCGTTTCGTTTGATGCTGCCAGTTACTTCCGGCATGTTGTAAATTCAAATCGTGGATTTGTATCGCGAATACCTCGGATTTTCCCCAATTACATTCAATTAGGATATCCAATGCTTGAGAAACATGTTGGTGGTGTATATGGTCCCAGTGAAATTCCCGAGATCAATCCGACGCATCCTGTATTTCAATCACCTCAAAAGAGTGAGGCAAACCCCTTCCGATCCCCGGGTTCAAGCGAAGATGGAAGAAGAACTATTGGAGGGTTCACTCCACCGGTGTCAAAACATGCATTCTTATCGAGCTTGTCACTGACTACTAGTTTATCATCGCGTTCGTCGTCGTCTTTAGGGCTGGTTCCCAAGCCGTGGCCGTCATTGAATGAAATAGACACGCCTAATTTGACATTAGGAAAGAAATTGAATTATAATGTGAGTATATCACCTGGCAGGAATCAATCATCATTAGGATCGATATATGAACGTGATCAATTGTTTAGTGTTTCGCGATCACGACGATCATCTTGGAAATGAAAAGAAAACGAATCATGAACTTTCATTAAATAAATAAATATTATTTATATATATATATATACAATTATATACAATTCGGATATTACCTATCCACCTCTATTTCCCAATCCTCTTTATTTCTTATCATCATCATTAGCATTATTGGTGTTTTTCTTTGACGAGATTTTCTCCATAAACGGATCCTGACCGAATAGTTTATACCACACACTCCCTTGTTCGGCCTTAATCATCTCCTCCTCACTAAACTCCCGAATCACATCGCCACCGCCCACCATCTCCCCGCGTTGAACTCGTTTCGTCGATTTCCCCCCGATTCTACTGGCGAGTTGATACGTTGATATGGCGAGGATGGGGATCGATAGCAAGATCAAGAAAATCGCCGTTGATTTTTGTTTGAGTTTCGGATCGGCTTTTTTCCAATTTGGTCTCCCCGTGGTGATGAGTTCGTGGACAAAGGGTGAGTCGATGGGTTTTGGGGTGGTGGTGGTGAATGCGGTGGGTGGTGGAGGAGGTGGTGGGGATTGCGGGGTGATTTTTATAGTGCTTCTTCCTTCCTTTTGGTGGAAGGATGGGTTGGGTTGCTGTTGGTGGTTAATTCTGCTTCCCCATACCATGGCTTTATTGTGTGTAGTACTAGATTTTGGCTGTTTGTGAAGGTGTGTGTGGCTATGGGCATGATGGTGGGAAATTTTTCAGTGGGTGATTTCTAAAATTAGAAAGTCGTGTAGTTAACAAAGGGAGAAACGTCTTTTTATTGTTGATGTTACAATTGCAACATCAATTGAGTTTTTCACGTAAATAAAAATCACACCAATTCAACAACTTTTCCACATTTTTTGGAAATCACCTTCACCCAACTCAATCTCACTTCTTTCTCATAGACCAAAAAGTATATATACTCACCAAAACGACAATGTCACTCGAACAAACATTATCAACCTACTTATCATCTCACCCCAAACCACAAGACTTAAAAATCGCCTATGGTACCGCTGGGTTCAGAACCAAAGCCACCAACTTAGATTACGTCAATTATACGGTTGGGATCCTTGCATCGCTCAGATCCAAATATCTTGGCGGGAAAACCGTTGGTGTCATGATCACCGCCTCGCATAACCCACCTCAAGATAATGGGGTTAAAGTGGTTGATCCTATGGGATCAATGTTGGAATCATCGTGGGAGGCGTATGCTACCATGTTGGCCAATTGTGATCATGAAGAATTGTTGACGAGGATTAATCAACTCGTTGATGAGTTGAAGATTGATTTGGGCGTGGAAGGTAAGATTGCCGTGGCTCGGGATTCAAGAGATAGTAGTGAACGTTTGAGTGAGAGTTCGATTGATGGATTCAAGTCGGTTCCAAATACTAGTTATCAGGATTTCGGATTGTTTACTACGCCTCAATTGCATTATGTTACTAGATGTTTGAATGATCCTGGGTTTGGTGAGGTGTCTGAGGATGGATATTATAAGAAGATGGCACAATCGTTTAAGGAAATTTATCAACTTTCTGGGAATAAGGAAAAGATTGACATTACTATTGATGCTGCCAATGGGGTTGGTGCGCCAAAAGTCGCGGAATTATTGAATAAGTATTTATCCCAAGAGGTTTCATTCAATGTTGTTAATGGGGATTATACTCATCCTCGATTATTAAATTTTGATTGTGGGGCTGATTATGTAAAGACTAATCAAAGATTACCAAAGAATGTTGAATCCCCAACACCAAATAAATTATACGCTTCATTTGATGGTGATGCCGATAGATTGATTTGTTATTATATCGATCCTGAATTTAGATTATTAGATGGTGATAAATTAGCTACCTTGATTGCATTGTTTTTACAACAATTATTCGCCAAGATTGATCATACCAAATTGTCATTAAACATTGGTATTGTGCAAACTGCCTATGCCAATGGATCTTCAACTAAATATGTTGAAGACGTGTTAAAACTCCCAGTTCGTTGTACTCCAACTGGGGTTAAACATTTGCATCATGAGGCTGAAAACTTTGATATTGGGGTTTATTTCGAAGCCAATGGTCATGGAACTGTTATTTTCAACCCGGAAGCCGAAGCCAAGATCTTTGCTTACAAGCCAGACGAATCTAATGTTGATGAAACCAGGGCAATTAAAGTATTACAAGAATTTAGTAAGTTGATTAACCAAACTGTTGGAGATGCCATTTCTGATTTATTGGCAGTATTGGTAATTGTTCATTATTTGGGATTAACTCCAGAATCATGGAATCAATCATATACTGATCTTCCAAACAAATTGATTAAAGTGATTGTTCCTGACCGTACTATTTTCAAGACCACCAATGCTGAAAGAACTTTGGTTGAACCAGCAGGATTACAAAATAAGATTGATGAATTGGTTGCATTGTATCCTGGTGGAAGGTCCTTTGTTAGAGCTTCTGGTACTGAGGATGCAGTTAGAGTTTATGCTGAGGCTGATACTAGGGAACATGTTGAAGCGTTATCGGATGCTGTTGCTGCTTTACTTAAGTAGGAATATGTAACAATTTAATAAAGACCTTAAAGTAATTCAATTGGTATCGGATTACCTGTAAATCAAGCAATATATAATTCCCATTCTACGATAAACTCTATAATAATGTCATTAAATTTCCATACGTAATGCTAAATGTATAAATAAAAGTATCAATCCATGTCATTCACTCACCTCTATAATGAACTCGTTTAAATGTTGCTGGAGTTGTCAACTTCTTCCCCAATGACCATAACCCTCGTTTCAATTTCTTTGCCTTTGCCTCCAACCTTCTATACCAATCCTCATTATCACCAAACTGAGCCCCCACTTTCCCCTCATAAACTACGGCATATCCTTGTTTCAACATTTCTGCGGAAACGTCTCTTTTGCCCAACCAGGTCCAAATGGTAGCTCTTGCCACTACTCGTTTATACTGATCGATTGAATATGGAGTAATGGTGACAAATCGACCCTGGACATAATTACGTAGCCACAATAATGCCTCTTCTGAGAATGGTTGTGCTGGATGTCCGAAATGGGCTCTTTCAGGGGCATCAATTCCACATAATCGGATCATTAATGTTTGGTTTTGGAGTGATTTTCGATCCAGGGGGATTTTACGTAGCCAACCCCATCCTAGCCACCATCCTCCTGGGGTATGATAGAAACGGAAGTTATCGCCATCGCCTACTCGGGTGACGTATCCGTATAGTTTTGTTTTGTTGTTGAGGATGGTGTGGGAGAGATCAAGGTAGGTTCTGATTCGTCTGAGGTATCGTTTGTAGAATTTTATTGATAGTATGATTGATGTTGTTATTCCTGCTGATAGGAGTAGTACTTTGGGGTGCAATATTGAGATGTCATGATGAGGTGTTATTGGTAGTGGTGGCATTGTTTGCTTAGGAAGTTTACGATGGTGAGTAATATGAATTGTAAATCATACTTTGATCTATGCAGTAAACTTTTTACATAAATTATATTGTTTTTTTTTTCTCTGTTAGTGTTTCACTAATCAATTGATGGTTGTTAGTTGTCAGTTGTTGGTTGGTTGTTTTGTTGATGTGATTTTGGGGTTTATTCAATCAGTTGGTGATGTCTCTTGTATGACTATTAGATTGTTGGTTACTGTCATTACATATGATGGGTTACATATATCATTGTGTATATATGATTATTAATTAACTAATTGATTTTACTGTATGGATCAGTTAGTGCAGTCCATTTTCTTGTTTGCAACAACATGCTTTTACATTTAATTGATGTTAATAGTAAGACTGTTAGTACATTGCTGCTGTCTACACCAGACCTATATCATACCTATATCACTTATCACTTATCACTCTTCCTCTCTGTCTACCTATCTGTCTGTCTGTCTGTCTGTCTGTGTCTGTCTCTCTGTGTCTGTGGGTTTGTATATTACTATGTGTGTTTTATCATACATGATACCATAATTACGTAATTGACTTAATTAAGAGTAAAGTTACTTTTTATTGTTATTGTTATTGTTACTGTATTAGTAGTAGTAGTAATAGTAGTAATAGTAATAGTAATAGTAATAATAGTAGTAACACACACTTGTGTATTTCTTTTTTTCTGTTGGTTTCTTCTTTAACAGTTACTTACTTACTGTTAGTTACTTACTGTTAGTTACTTCCTTGACTACTTAAATATCTACACACTTTGATTCACCACTACTACTACTACTACTACTACTACTACTACTACTACCACTTTTTTTTATTCAACACACTATACACTATATAGATTATACACAATACAAATATGTCACTAGCAGATGGTGAATATGATATAGACTTATCACAACTAATAGACTTACCCATGGTAGATAGTAGTAATACTACTAGTACTACTACTACTACTACTAAAGATACAAATATAGCAATCAGATATGGATTCATCCCACCAACTATGGATCAAACTAAACCATTGACATTATACCAAACAGACCAAGAATGCATACTAACTGCACAGACAACAAACGACAATAATAACGATAAAATCCTATTTGAAGGAATACCCCAAAGACATCGAAGCTCAAGCAATAATGCAAACACCACCAATGATTCATACTACTTGAGTTATACCCCAGGTGATAACCATGTGTCATTAAAACGATTAAATACTACCATTCGATTTAACAAGAGTAGAAATATAAATAAACTACAAACAAAGATATCACAATGGGAGAAACAACATCAACAAGATCAAAGGAGACAACAAGCAGAAGCAGCAAAAGCAGCAGCAACAGCAGCAGCGGCTGCTAGACGGAAAGCAAAAGTATCCCCACCTCCAACTTCAACTTCTGTAAATGCAACATCCACATCCACACGAGTGACGTCTACACCGAGACAGCGTACAGTGTCTTCAAAGCGACCACCTATTTCCGACAACACTCCAGACCTGTCAATGAAGGAAGTTGTAGAGACCCCAAATGAAGAACCAATCATAAGTGAATCCGACTTTGAAGATTTAGAGTTAGAATTAGAGAATGTAACCAAGGAACCTACTCCACCAGCCACCTTGTCTAATGACCCCGCAGTACCTAAACCAAAGGAAAAGTTGCCGAAGCAGCAGGCTAAACCAAAGAAGCAGACGACGGCCGCACAACCAGCTAAACCGAAGATACAAGAGGCTCCAACGCCAAAATTGGCAAGTCCGATGGATAAGGAAGCTGACATATCTATGGAATTGGATGATGAGTTCAAAGATTTGGAAGATCAATTACAAGAAGTGCTCGAAGAAGATGGTGAGGTGGAAGATAAAGACACTACAGTGGAAGGTAAAGAGCATAAACCTGAAGCTAACAAACCTGACACATCAATAAACACAAACAATTCAACATTTGAAATGAAACATCCTACACAATTTGGAGACTCCGAAGATGAAGAAAGTGATTTTGAAGATTTTAGATTTAGTACAAGAATAAAAATCGATGAAGGAGTCACTAGCGATAATTCCCAAAATAAGCCCCGGTTTAATAGCGATTTGATAAATCGGAATGGGGCAGGTAAAAAGCCAATGAGTCTTCGTGATTTGGTGGCTGGGGATGATGGTAATACAAGAGGAGGCAATGATGATTTGAGTAGTAGTGAGGAAGAGTAATTGGATAATTATTTAGTTTTATAACGGTTAATACTATTTTTGAATACAATGGGATATAGTAAGTAGAGTGGAATAACATGTAGTGGGGCCATACTATCTAGAGTTGTGTTCGTCTAACCTGTCATATTAGTGAAAGTGCGTGTCCTGCATATAACCCAGATCAGGCTAAGTTGCTACCAGTTGTATATATCTCTGCACTATATTTATCAGATAATCAACATGGTAATACAACCAAGGTAAGCTAACAACACGATATATAACACATCATGAATGAAACGATAACCGAACTTTCTAAACGACTACAAAAACTAGAACTCCATCTCTCTCAAATCAACCACGATAACACGCTAACATCACAACTCAAAGCATTACAATCCAAAGTTGACCAAACGTATAGTACTCATCAACAATTTCAAAACATATACACGATTATCAATGAGTTGGGCATTTGGAATAGACTAACTCCACGGGATGATGAGGACTCGACTAGTGAAATGACTGAGGAGATGAAGAAGGAATTGTTGGTTTTACATCGGGATGAGATTATGAAGAATTATAGGTTGACTTCTGAATTGAGTCATGTTGATGTTGATTCTATACTACGTGGGATAAGTACTCAAATAAGTAGTATCACTGATGGGGACGGTGGTGGTGGGGGTGGTAGTGGGGATATTCGACAGGTATTGGTGGATAAAGAACTTGAGATTCGTGAGGTTGTGAAGTTGGTGGAGACGGTCACCGTCAAGAATATGATTGTTTATGAGGAATATATGAAGCTTGTGATTCGTGAGAATCAATTCTGGGTGGATATGGATGAAACATTGACCAAGTTGGATGTGAAGGTGAATCAGATAAATGCAAGGAGGAAGTGTGGGCAGAAGTATTGATCGAGAACCCGTGAAATATAATAGAGAATGTTGTTGTCTATTTGTTTAATTAATTAATCATACTACTATACAATAAAAGAAATATCATTTATAGAGAAGACCAAGGATTAAACAGAAATAGTCTTCCAAATATTCAAACCATCGCCACCGGTGGATACCAAACACCCGGGGATTTGTTTATGCCATCTAACGTCCTTAACATCTCTTTGCCAATGAACAAACAACAATTGTGGTGGGATATCATGTAATTCCTTCAACTCCTTTCTCTGTTGTGAAATCTCTTCATCATCAGCTTCCACCGCCAAATCCCATAACGTAACCGTATTATCCTCCGAAGAAACGGCAATAATCGATTCATCCAACGGATTGAATGAAATCGAAGTAACCGCCGACTTGTGGAAATCATAATTGGCAACAGGGGTAACACTCGAACCCCCGGCATTGTTGAAATTTCTCAAATCCCAAACACTCCAACTTCCATCATCATGACCCGATGCCAATAAGTGATTAATCTTGCCACACCATGAAATCACATTCACATCAGTCTGGGAAGCCACCACCGAAATCGCCGGCTTATGCTTCTTCGATCTCGTATCCCAAATACGCACATATCCATCACACCCTGCCGTGGCAAACACGGTATTCTCACTCGTTGACCATTGAATATCCTCAATCGACGCCTGCGAGGCAAAAAATGGCGTCTTGTCAGTCATCCAACTCGACGTGGTCCTGGTGGTTAAATGAACCCGACCGGATAAATCCCCCGTCAATAACGCCCCCGTATTGACCAATGGAGACCAATCTAATCCATATCCTTCAACGTTCCCATGGGCTCTAATGGTGTGGAGTGGACGCTTGGCCGATTTGGGAATCATGTATCCTGGAGAATCAAATGCTTTGAATTGGGACGCAAGGTCAAAAATGTGACATTCTCCATTTTCAGACATGGTGGCGGTTAAGTATTCCCCTGTTTGTTGGGCATGGGGAGAAACTCGGATTCGGTTGGTGGTGTGTTTTAATGGGATGGTTTCACTGTCTAAAACAGGATCAACGTCCAAGTCTTCATTATCTTCGTCGTCGTCTTCGTCTTCGTTGTCGTCGTCGTCCTTGACTAGGGTCTTGGCTAAGGATGAGGCCTTCATTGCGATTAATTGATTGTCTCTATTCTTGGCTGCTTGAGTAGCGGTGGCCAAGTATACTGAAGCAGGATATGATCTTCTTTCATCACCCAAATTATCAGGTATTATATCCACGGTCAAACATGGCCAGGGTAAGTTGACATTATGTAACATGTCATAAACACTTGGATCAGCTTCTAACACTTCATCAGGACCTAATGGACGAGACCTATGGGGTAAATATATCGATGATTCTTGTTCTTGTTCTTGTTGGGCTTCTTTTTCTTCCAATTGTTGGATTTTGGTCGATGCTGCTTCTTCATCCATTTCTTCATCTTCTCCAGCCGAATCTAATTCGATGATTTCTCCATCACTTTCAAATTCATCACCATAGGGATCTTCAAATTCACCAACATCCATATTGGTGTCATCTTGGTCGGTGGTGGCGGTGGTGGTTGGGAGTGAGTCAGTAGTGGTTTTGGTTGTTTTCTGATGACTGTCAAAGTCATCTGATGCTGATCTCTTAGACATAGTTATGGGTAGATAGTGTTGAGTTGAGTTGTGATTGCCTGATTGACTGATTTGTGAAAAATTTAAATTTTTTTTTTTTTTTCAAAATTAAGAGAGAAGCGAAGACCATCGCAAGATTGCGGGTAACTATACAAATCTCCCCACTATTAGTTGAAAAACACACACACACACGTTAGTATAATACTCATCACCCAAACTCATTCGAACTCTACTCCACTCGATGGAAAGGAAAGCATTCTTAGATCAAGAACCTCCACCAGGGTATATCCCCGGAATAGGCCGTGGTGCCGTAGGATTCACTACAAGTGCCGACACATTCACTCGAGGAATTGTTGGGACCATCACGGAAGATGACCAAGATGGAACAACAACCAACAACTTTGTGGATAATGATGACATATTACTAACACGGAATAAATTGGACGATGATGATGAAGAAGCTGAGAGGATATATAGTGAAATTGAAAACCGATTGAATTCACGTAGAAAGGTAGACGATTCAACCGTGGCGACAACGGCAACTACAACAGCAGGAACAACGTTAACAAAACCAATTCCCCAATTTAGTGATCTTAAACGAGAACTAGCAAATGTCACAGAGGATCAATGGGAGATGCTCCCAGAAGCAGGGGATATGACGAGACGGAATAAACGATTGCGTATTTTAGAGCAACAACAACAACGAACATATGCCGTTCCTGACTCGGTGATTGCTGGAAGTGGAATAATCACCGACTTCAAATCAATTTCTGAATCACGAGACAAACTCCTCGGATCCCAATTGGATCGATTATTGCCTGGCTCCAACAATACCAACAAACTTGATGAGGAGGTTGAACAATCAATATTGAACATGTCTGGATTGGAGCAAGATTCCCGGGTGGCTGACATAAAACGAGGTCGACTCATTTTGACATCATTAAGGAAAAGCGAGCCATACCGGGCCAGTTCATGGATTCTGTCGGCACGATTAGAAGAAGAAGCCAAGAATATGAAACAAGCAAAACAATTTCTTAAGGATGGATGTAGGAAAATCCCCACGAGTGAAGATTTATGGTTGGAAAATATACGAATTCATGACAAGTCAATTTCTGAATTGAAATTGGCCAAAAGTATAGCTACTACTGCATTGGAATATCTTCCCAAATCGGAGAAATTGTGGATTAGGGCATATGAATTGGAGAATGATAATATTGCTCGTCGAAGGGTTCTTATGAAGGGGTTAGAGGAGTTGCCTAACAATGTCAACCTTTGGAAGAAATTGATTGATCTTGAAGAAGATAAAGATGCGGTGAAGAAGTTGTTTAATAAGGCAGTAGAATTATGTCCATTAGAATGGGATTTCTGGATTGGATTGATTAATATTTCTACATATCAAGACGCAAAGACATATTTGAATAAGGCGAGGAAGGCACTAAAGGGAGATCCTCGCGTGTGGATTGCTGCGTGTAAGTTAGAAGAACGAGAACACGAAGGCATCGACCAAGGGAAACTTACCAAATTGATGACCAAAGCATTGAATGAAGCTAAACAAGGGGAATATTCCCAAGATATGTGGTTTCAAAATGCCAGTGATGCCGCAAATGACGGGTTTGTTAAGACGGCTAAAGCTATTGTGTTTGGGTATTTGGATTGGTTAAGACTTGATGATTATAAACTGATTATTGAAGATGCTGATAGATTGTTCAATTCAGGGAATGGTCTTATTGCAAATACAATCCTAGAGTACGTGATTGAAACAAATCCTAATGATGTTGAATGTTGGAAGAAATTAATAAGGTCAGTAAAGCAATCATTACAACAGGATTTACCAAGATTATTCACCTATTATGAAAAAGCAATCAAGCTAAACCCAAAAGTTGTTCTATTCCATTTAATGTATGCAAAGGACATGTGGAAATTACAAGGCGATATCCCACAAGCCAGAACCATCCTATTCAACGCCAAGGACCAATTAGATCCTTGCGAACCAATCAACTTGGCAATCATAAAACTAGACATCCAAACCTTCAACTTTGAACCAGCCAAACAATTCACCACCACCTTAATCACCAACCACCCAACAACATCGGAGAAATACTGGTATAAACACATCCACCTCCTTCGTCACCTCTCACCAGGGGAACCAACTACTTTGGAAACCTCCCAACTCGCATTATCCCACCATCCTAATTCCTGGAAACTCCTACTCCAAAACATCCAAATCCATCTCGATGACCACCATGATCCAACCCGCGCGCGTGAAGCCGCCAGTATTGCCGTCAAGAAATGCCCCCATGCCATCCCCATCTGGATTCTACTCGCTCATATAGACCACCACCATCTCCATGTCCTAATCCGAGCCCGATCAGTATTGGACACGGCGATATTACAAAACCCAGCTAGTGATTTACTCTGGGTGGAGAAGATTAGACTTGAAGTTGCGGCACGGGATATGGTGGCAGCGCGACAGGTGGCTAATAAGGCGGTGAAATTATTTCCCAAATCGGCGCTGGTGTGGGTGGCCTATCTTGAGCTCATACCCAAGATGTCCCATCGCAAGACGGCGATTTTGGATGCGTTGAAAATGACCGAGAATTCGCCGGTGGTGGTTATGAATGTGGGTGTGTTTTTCTGGGGCGATGGGAAATATACCAAGGCCAAATCATGGTTTGAGCGGGCGATGAAGGCTGATGCGGCAATTGGGGATGTGTGGGCGTGGATGTATAATTATTTAAAGAAGTATGGGAGTGAGGAGGAGGTGAGACAGTTTGAGGATAAGTTTGAGAACTCGGTAGATGAGATTAATAAGGGGGATAAGTTTAATGCAATTAAGAAAGATCCCAAGAATTTACACCTTACTCCTAGAGAATTGTTACATGCTGTATCTAAATCTGTTTTGGAAAGTATATAAATTAAATAGATTTATCTTCATAAAGTGCTAGATTTAATGCACTTAATAAACATGGGAATTGACCTTCTTCTTCTACCCATTTATGGGCAAGTTTCCCACACATTGCTTTAAAATCATACGATCCATACGCATTCAAACTCTTGGAATCAATGTCTATAATCAAATATGAATCCTTACTGGTTGCATATTTTGAAACTAATTTCAATCGTGATGATAATTCATTTGGATTTAACGGTGATGGTAAAAATTCAATTGAAAATCCAAAATACTTGGAAATTGTACTCAAGATATCTTTACTCTTTTTCGAATAAGTATCTCGTAATCGAGTCAATCTTTTACTCAATTGGGTGATTTTGGTCTCGAGAATTTGTTTATCATTCTCTTGTCGTTCGAAAATTGCTTTCGGTATCTGTTCATCTCCTGGTTTGTTGGTGACATATTGGGATATCAAACTTTCATTTTCCTTGCGTAGTGCATCCAATGTTTCTTGTTTAATTGCTTGATCTTTTGATATCAAGTTGGATTTTAATTGAAGGATTTGTAAACTTTGACGTTTGGAATTGACCGTTTCAAGTTGTTTAATCTTGTCTTGAGAGCATTTCAATGTATATTCCACATCTCGTAATTTTGTTTCAAGTAATAGATTCTGCATTTCAAGATCACGCACTAGGGCTCTGAAACTGTGCCCATCATCAAGATTGCGTGGTCTCTTGTTCCCAATCCCAACTTCTGTATTGGTGTTTAATTGTTTACGAAGACCATCAATTTCCGATTTATAATCTCCCACTAGCTTCTCCAAATTGCAAAGATAATCTTGCGTTGCTTTATCATTCTTTGGTGCGTCTTGTTGTTCCTTTAATCGCTTCCTTAAGAACTCAATCTCTTGGGTATTTAACTTCTTCACACTTTCCAATTTGTTAATTTGTTCAGCTGCATTCTTTAATTTTGCTTCAAGTTCTTCCATTTGCGGGAAGAAGTTATTTTCAAGATCTTTAACTACATCTTCGTACTCGGTTCTAAGTGAATTATTTTCATTGGATCTTTCATCAAGTTTGGCCTGGAGGGTATGATTTTGGTGTTGAGTTTGTTTAAATATTTCAATAAAATTTTGTACTTTAACGGTATTAGTTATATCATCATCGACTTTTTTGGATGAATCAACAATTGATTCATTTAAAGTTTTGAATAGATCATTATATTTGGATTCTAATTCCAATTTTTCAATGTGTAATTGAAGGTACTTCTCCTCAAATGCTTGTAGATGTTGTATTTTGCTAACCAACGACTTGTTCTTTTCTTTATATAATTCAAGCGACGTGTTTGTTTGTAATAATTGATCAATCTTTGCTTGTAATTTATTGTTTGTCCGTTGTAGACTGGTATTCTTATTCACCAATGATTGGTTTAAGGCTGATATGGAGTCCTTATTGTTCAATATATTGGAATAATTATCCAATTCAGTGATTAAGTTGTCATTCGCTGCTTGTAATTCCTCGATGGTTTTATCCTTGTTCTTTAATTGACTATTTAATTGGTCATTGACTTGTATTTGTAAGTTCCAATCGGCACTTATTTGTTTATATTTTCTATTAAGTCGGTCATTTACAGCTTCTAGGTCATGGAATTTTTTGGTTATATCTCTATTCTCCTGCTTTAATGATTTGACTTCGAGCTGTAGTTGTTTAGTTGAAGCAGTTTGGATTTGGCTTTGATTATCCAACTTTGATTGTAATTGTTTCTTTTCTTCAAAGACAAAATCAAAGTTTGACTTCAATTCACTCAATTCTTGAGTTTTCTTTTTAAGTAAGCCTTCATAATCATCAATGATCTCTTGTCTATCTTGCTTCCAAAGAGCACGTTCTGTTTGTAGTGAACTTAATTGGTATTGTAGTTTTGCGATGGTCTCCCTGAGATCTCGTTGCTCATCGGTTGTTGTTGCTATTGTGGGTAGAATAGATCTAGTGGGAGGATTATCTATAAACGGTGATGATCCTGGTGACATGGTTTCTTTAGTATTACGCCCAACTATCAATGAGTATGAATCCAGTTTAAGCAACAACAATCAACAACAAGAATAAATTTCAGTGAGTACCAGTTGATTTTTGATCATATGGTAGCACCTGTCCCCATCCTCTCCCAATTAAAACTAGCAGTGACATTTTCAATTACACCACACCAACCACACACTATCTATGATCACCAGTAGCAACTAACAAGAAACAACCAACACAAACACACAGAATAAATGTCCAAGATGTATGTGTACCTCTCATCCAAAAACACTATTAAACTACCACTACTAACTGATATACAGACCACGTAATTTCAAACTATTGGAAGAATTAGAAAAGGGTGAAAAGGGATTAGGTGCCGAATCGATTTCTTATGGATTGGCCAGTCAGGATGATATCACCATGACGTATTGGAACGGGACTATATTAGGACCACCCCATTCATGTCATGAGAATAGGATATATTCGTTACATATAGTTTGTGATCAAAGTTATCCTGACCACCCACCCAAGGTCAAATTTGTATCCAAGATTAATTTGCCTTGTGTTGATCCCCAGGGGAATGTGATTGAATCGGAGTTTGAAACGTTGAAGAATTGGAAGAGGGCATATACTATGGAAACGGTTTTACTTGAGTTGAGAAAGAGTATGGCATCGCCTGCAAATAAGAAATTACAACAACCACCTGAAGGATCTACTTATGATAATTAGAAACATATCGCATTTTGTTATCATTAACTACAGTCTACAACTACAGTCTACTATTATATAGATGACATAGACACATGTCTCTGGGTTTGTTTTCTATTTTTGTTATTGTTTAGTTCCCTCATAATACTTTGTACAAATTACTATTCCCCCTATCAATATACACATTTAATAAATAACATAAGCTAATCTTCTCCTCGTCCTTCTCTCTCTCTATACCATTCCCTCCGATTCATTCTCCATCAACTTCCTAAACTCAACTTCTGCATTCTTAAAGTCCCGCACGGCCTCACTATACTTTGACCCAGGCACAAATAAATCCCGATTGGTCTCGGCATCCGTAACTTCAATATTAATCCATCGTTTCAGCTTCACCTTTTTCCCATTCTCCTGGGATATATGATCGATAAGACATCGTTGAAAGAGTCGTTTAAACGGAAGACAGATTATTTCTGGTGGATGGATGCCCTGGGGATGGGGTCTAAATGTGCATTCATGTTGGGTTATTGATTTTAATTGGCATTGATATTTGTCTGGTTGGGTTAGTTGTGGGGCATATTGTCGTTTTATATCGGTTGAGGTGTATACTGGAACTGGTGGTGCCATGATAAATGTCTACGTGGTGTAATAGCTACAAGAGAGTGGGTGGTGATTTGTTAGTGGATTAAAGAAAAATTTAAAATAATAAATTGATTGGCTGCGATTATTATTAACAAAAATAAATATCATCATAAGTAGACGTGAGTATGACGAGTATAACGAGTACAAGACCATGAATAACCATAATAAGGATAAGCAGTATATCTACCTCAACACTTTACATCTATTCCTCTTCGTCTTTCTCCATCTCTCAACTCAAACATCACTTGAGTAGCAACAAACAATGCACTTGAAGATAACACCAAGAACTGGAACCCATCCCAAGTATTAAACAAATCATGCAACAACTTCAAAGTGCCATCTTTGCCCAAACAAAACCCAACAAGATTAGCAATCATCATCATCCAAATATTAACCACTGCTCCTAATCCACATAAATATCTAAACCACCAAGCATCATTAAACCGTTTGAAATATGCCGTGGCGATTATTTCCGGAGTTAAAAAGATCACAATCAACCATCCCCACATTAATAATCTCAATTCGATATCATGCCAAATGGCAACAAAACTAAATACTAATAAACTATTGACGATTCGATATTTCCCACCGCCTCCCATGGGGATATAGATATATCTAAGCACCCATTTATTGTATGACCGATGCCAGGCTCGCCAGAATGCCAATGCCGAGAAATTATTATCCATACAT
>JAKUCC010000046.1:11824-37828 GCA_030563365.1 Hemisphaericaspora xylanilytica | reverse complement strand
CGAGCATGTCATTCCACCAACCATGAAGGTAGCTCTAAATTCTCCTTGTGGGACTTCAACCACCGTTTCTTCACTGGAAGTGGTTATGGAAGTATCGCTGCTCTTTCTTGAATTATGTTGACAAACTTTACAATACTTTAGATGATTGTTCTTTGATTTTCGATTTGAAAGCTTGTGAAATAACCCAACAATATCAAAAAATCCGTCATGCAGATGGGTATCATTCTCAATTGGAATTAACTGGGAGCTCAGAATAATGTCATCTCCATTGATAATTTCCCAAGATAAAACCTCAAATCCTGCCTTTTCAAATCGCTTTATAATCAGCTTGGAATAATGGTGCAAGTCTAAATGTTGATTTCCAATCACCTTGACTTCGTTGCCATTGATTGTAAGTATGACTTCTCTGTTCGTTAGCTCATTGACTTGATCCTCGCTAGCTACTACATGGAATGAATATCCCAAGACTCGTCTGATTGCCAATTCACACTTGTCGCAGTGAATATTGGAAAGGTTGATAATAAATTTATTCATATTCTGTTAGTGATGAATATGAACTTAAAAAAAGGATTGCGCTGTTTGGTGCATTCTGTTTGGTGTTATTTATAATTGACTTGAGTTATTTATGCTGCAAGAAATTGAGTGAGGGAGAAAAGGCATGTTGTAAAAAATCAACTCATCACCCATCAGCAACCATAGCGAAAAAATCGCAACCTAACAGCAAATACATCGCACCCCGATAAACTAAAAAAGTTGGCAATTACTACTTCATCATTGAGCTACACTGGTGAATGGGAATGAGATCATTATGCTATATCCGCGTTCTTTAGTTCTATTTGAATAAATCAATGGAATTTTATAAGGGCGTCGTAATTATCATCAACTCCACTTTCTACAGTAACTCCGAATCTCGGAGTCATTGCTTAAATCTTGAAAACTACTTTGAATTCCTGTAAATTGTTCACAACGACTCTATAAATGGTGCCAATGTAGGTATGAACATCCCGCAAAATAGACCAACTATTTTCTCTGGTATGGTATGAAAGAATATTGAGGTTATCAAAAACAGACAAAACCAAAACAGGATAAACATCAAACATATGACCATCACACCCAACCGTAGAGAACTGTCTACCACAGTCTCCTCGGGCGATGACTCGATAATTCTCGGATATGTTCCGCCCAATTCTATCTCTATTATCGGTATCTTTGGTGTCAACAACTTGTGTGGGAAAGCCAAATATTTGATTAAAACATGCCATATTATAAGACTGCTGGATATCAAAAACGTATAATGACTAGATGAGTCAAATGGATTAATCCACTCACCGCCAGCGGCTTCGCATGGATATTCTCTAGTATAAGATTTATCTGTGCAATATGCCCCACTTAGAATGCTGACTCTCTCAAATATCAGTGAACCAAAAAACCAATCTAGCAAAAGTATTATCCATAGCGTGTTTGCTGCATATAACTTCAAAAGATTGGTTACAATCTTTCTACTAAGGTTTTTGCTCGTGTAATAGGGTACAATCTGAATCCAAAACATTAACGTAAACCACATATAACCAACCTTACGGACTATGACATTCTCGAGAAGTCTCACAAAAGCCATTTGTGATATCTCGCCATTATACTTCTTGAGAAGCAAAGTCAATGGAATGGAGGTAATGAATGTTAACG
This sequence comes from Hemisphaericaspora xylanilytica, assembly GCA_030563365.1. Lineage (NCBI taxonomy): Eukaryota > Fungi > Ascomycota > Pichiomycetes > Serinales > Debaryomycetaceae > Hemisphaericaspora > Hemisphaericaspora xylanilytica. The sequence goes on along the minus strand of JAKUCC010000046.1, from coordinate 36,145 downwards.
GATATATCCAGTAAACTGTAGTCCATGCATTAACCATTCTTAGTAGTCGATTGATAGACTTTCAAGTTTACGAATGATGTGGTTTTTTTCGGCATGTAAAGAACATCGAATTACTTGGTATTAAACATAGATCTTTAGGTTAGAGAAAAGCAACAACATAGGGATGCATTCATAAGAATATATTGGTACAAACAAAGTGAACCAAATGCACCAAGGACAAAGTTCGCAAGAAGTGGAATATGGTGATGATCAAAGAGTTCTGTTATGTTGGCATCAGGTGTTACACTAACCGTACTCTTTCTCTATGAACGGAAAAATCTAAGGTTTCGACCTTACTTGCGGATAAACCGTTTGTGATTTGAGGTCACGTGAAATGAGAAAATCGTTGTATGCAGGATGGCTAAACCGATGAATACATCGTAATAATAAGTATCACAAATTTCTGAATAGTAAGGATAGTTAAACAATATTCGATATTCAGCAGGGGTCTTTATAAGCTTGTTATTGCTTATCTTTCCAAGATTACTAAAGTATTCATAAATATACATATGATGTTGTCAAGGATATCGAGATTTGCGAATAAATCAGGCCTTGGTGCTTCGACTGCAAGATTTTTTTCACATGATTCGCTCAAATTCAAACCTCCGATGGCAGCCGCCGCCACCACCGCAACCCTGAGGACTGGTTCCAACCCGCAATTAACATTTCCGTGTTTGGATAGAGTAGAAAAGAAGACTAGAGACCTTTCGTTGGGTGTCCTAAAATCCAAAGTAAGCAGTTTGGATTCAGGTCCCGAACCGGCATATAACTTTGAACAAACCGGATTTAAGCTATACAAATCCCAAAAACCAATCTTTTTGGATACTGGTGGTTACTTACCAGAATATGAAATTGCCTATGAAACATGGGGAGAATTAAATGAATCAAGGACGAATTTGATTTTGGTTCAAACTGGTTTATCGGCCTCTTCCCATGCCAAATCGCACGCAGATAACCGAAAGAAGGGATGGTGGGAAAATTTTATTGGGCCAGGGAAGTATATTGACACAAATAAGTATTTTGTGGTGTGTACTAATGTTCTCGGAGGATGTTATGGTTCAACTGGTCCATCTTCAATAGATCCTTCTAATAAAGAACAATATGCAACAAGATTCCCCATCATTACAGTTAACGATATGGTACGTGCCCAACGAGAGTTGATACGAGACGAATTCAACGTAGACAGGATTCACGCGGCAGTGGGTGCATCCATGGGAGGGATGCAATCCTTGGCATATGGGTGCGAATTCCCCGATGAAGTTGAAAAAATCATTTCAATCAGTGCCTGTGCTAGATCCCACCCGTATTCAATTGCATTAAGACATACTCAACGACAAGTGCTAATGAGTGATCCTAATTGGAATCGAGGGTTCTATTATGATGGAATCCCACCTCATGTAGGAATGAAATTGGCGCGTGAGATCGCTACTGTCACTTATAGATCAGGCCCAGAATGGGAATATAGATTCGGTAGAAAGAGAGCGGATGAGTCAAGGCCACCGGCCTTGTGTCCTGATTTCTTGGTAGAAACATATTTGGATCATGCTGGTGAAAAGTTCTGCCTCGAATATGACGCCAACTCCTGGTTATATATCCTGAAGGCCATGGATTTGTTTGATCTCGGCTTTAAAAATCGAACCAGTGCTCTTGCAACTAGAGATAGAGCGGAACTTGCATATATCAATCAGCATCCAAATGCTTCGGAGGTCGCAGCAAATTTTGTTCCTAAAGTTCCATATAAAGAAAAAGTAAGTAAAGAGGACATTACTCCTGATGAAGCATTATCCGATTTAGCAAAAGGGTTGGAGAAGATGGCTACCAAAGATGTATTGGTTATTGGAGTAGAGTCAGATATTTTATTCCCGGTATGGCAACAACGAGAGGTTGCTGATCTTTTAATGGAAAACAGTAAGGGTGGAGAAGTTGAGTATGTTGAATTAGGAAATGATGTTAGTAATTATGGGCATGATACCTTCTTGTTGAGCTTAGATGACATTGGTAAACCAGTTACTAAATTCTTAGATCAATAATTCTAGTGTGTATTAAGACTCGAGGGTAATCAGTGGAAGGGTATTTAGTGAAGGGGAGGGGTTCATTGTAATGACTTTTTAATGTACGTACAAATATTATTACCATCTCTATAAACAAAACTATGCAAGTCTACCATGTTGAGGGTCTAATTCATACCCCAACTTTCTACTAATGGCATATAAATATTCTCTGGCATTTGCAACTACGACTTTGGCCAAACCATTCTTTCTCTTTCTTTCCTTTGATGATTCCAGCTCCATATGTTGTGGTAATAGATTATCATGTGCGCTCAAACTAACAAACAATGCAAATGGAATGAACCAAATCAACAACCCAAAAAACGAACATACTTCCGGAAATGTAGGGATTCTAGGTGGCTCATAATCAGCCCTTAATCTCACTTCTAAAGGCGGAATGTATGGATCATGGAAATAATTAAACCATAAAAAGTGGTTGGCAACAACAAGAACACACGAAATTAAAAATATCGGGGAGGTCAATTCGACATATGGGAATTTCTTGAGATTTTGCAAATAGACATAATATGAAAATATTGAAAACAAAGTAAGCTTCCATGGGAACTTGTCAAATATTAAAAGTAGGATGAATATCGCCATTATTCCATATATCAATTTAGTAAGTAATCGCTTCGTGGGTTCCGTGTGTTCCTCCACTAACTCTGAAATGTAGTATAATCCAGATGCTATTGAAAGCACCAAGAATAAGAACCCAATTACTATCCCAACATATGAAAGTAATTGAAGAAACATTGTGCTGCTGTAGATTTTGGTGAGAGCTCTTGATTGCAAGAATTTCTGGGTTGATTTATGGTTTTTTTTTTTTTGGTAAAGTTGTTCGTTTCGTGTCGGGGAATTCGCGTGTATGAATGAAATGTGATTTTGTAGAGAGAAGGACAGGTTTGAATTTTACATAAGGTTTAACTTATTTAAGAATATGCAATCTATAATATATGCATCTGAATATTAGCTATATACTTCTTAATCATAAATTTCCATTGGTGGAAGTCTATCAGTATTATAAAACCAATTGTTATTAACCAACTCCACACTAAGCCATTCCGTTGGAAAGTACACCAAATTACCTTGTACTTCTCTCAATAACCGTTCTGCCGACTTTCTGTCATAAATCGCTTCTGCATTATTGATTCTTCTTCTTGTAAGATATGTTCCAGCGCGACTTCTATTCGCTTTACTAGGTGCCCTTAATGTATGTTTTGGCAGTTCTCGTTTCCCGTTTAATTTTCCGTCTACGTCAGAACCCTCAATTTCATGCTTTGGAGACTCGTCTGTTTCATTGACATCTTCTAACTCAGGGCCAGAGGGGCCATTGTTGGCATCTTCAATGTCACCCAGTTGTCCAGTCGGTTTTTCATCTGTTTCACTTGGTGTCGAAGGTACTTGACTGTTCTTTCTTCCAAGCCTAAGTCTCAGTTTGGACTCCACAGCACGAGGTTCTGATGTTTCTCTCGAAGGTGGGACTTTCCCAAGTAATCCCATGTCGATATCATTTGCTGTTTCTGTTACATCATCCGATTCTAAATTAGCCGCATCATCAACATTGGCAATTACTTCTTCACCGACATCCAAATTGATAGATTGTCTCAAATCTGCTTCCAAATCTTGCACCTTCATAAATGCACTTTGCAAATGAACTTGGCGGGTATACTCGGACCATCTTGTAACAGTGTCATCAGGTTGAACATGGAAGATCCTCCTATAAAGTTCGGTGTTTCTCTTGGCAATTTCATTCCAAAGACATTCATAAAATTCTCCATCTATTGGATCTTCAAATACGTATGGGTCAACAAAGCTACTCAACTTAACATCTGGAGAAGTAATACTTTTGACTACGTCTTTGGCTGTTGCTTCGTCTAATGCGGTCACCTGAATATTGCTTCTGGGGAATGATATGCTTGGCATATCTGAAGAGGCTCTTGCTTCTGGTGATGCAGATTTTTGGAAAGTCAAATCATTCAATTTATTAGCTTCTTGGATAGTGTTCGATAATGGGCCTAATCCAACCTCCTGCCTTCTTATATTTTCCTTCGCGATTGCCGCTTGTTCCTTACCAGCTACCCTTTGGAGATATGAAATTTTCTTCAACAACAACCATCTTTCTCTGTTTCGTTCAGCGATGATTGCTTCTGATTCTTCATCCATTTCATCAGTCATTGCATAATCATCGGACTCTAAAAACTCTCTTACGCTTTGAATATCAGGCAAGAATGAATCGGTTGGACTTTCTTCCATAGCGGTCAACGCTAACTCTTTAAGGAACCTGGCACTATTCAAACGAGAATTCTTAGCGAGTTTGGTTCTGTATTTGTCAAGCCCTTCGCCATAAACATCTTTTTGATGAGAGATATTTTTTTGCACTCTATTGTCATAGGAATGCTTCTTTCTATCACGAATCCCCCGGTTTGCTTCATGCATTCCTGTTCTATTATTAAATGACAATGGCAAAAATAATGGAGCAGGCAAATAGTCGCCTTCCTCTTCATCAAAGAGTATTGGCAATTTGCGGAATTTTTCATTCTTACTTTGCATGAAATTTATCCATCTACTTGTGCCTTCAGGCTCCTGTAAAATGTCTCTTGAAGCAATCTCAACCATAGCAGATAAGTAGCAGTTTTCAATGTCCTTGAACTTATTAGTAGCAAACGCCAAGCCTTCGTTTGATCTCGCTAATTTTTCAAATCCTTTGAATCGTCTTTCGACGACATCTAATATATCCACATCCACTCCAAGGTGCTCCCTCATTAATCTCATTCTTAAAGTATGTGCAAATTTTGCAGCCTTGAAAGGTTCACCATTCATAGTAATATTGACTTGTTCCTTGTCGGTAACCATGGCAGCCATTTCTGAATCTCTAACACCACGCATGGATCTTTCGTTTATATTGGCACTACCTATAATTGCCGTTCTGTCATCGACAATCATTGCCTTTGCATGGACATACAACTGTTCAGTAACCAATGTTCTGTTTGTACCAATCCTTCCCCACTTTCTTAACGAGAAAAACTGGATATAACGGTCAGGGTCAATGCCTTTCTTTCTTAACTTTGCAAATATTGACGACTCTCCTCTCGAAATCGACATATATTGACATTGCATAATAACACGAACAGATGAACCCTCGGCCTTGTCCACTTGTGACTCAAATCCAGGCATTAATGGAATAATAATTACTGCCTTCCAATTAGTTCCTTCTTTGTGAGCTCTAATTATTCTGTCGACTAAAGCATCACCAATTCTATTTTTAATTTCAGTTCCCTCGATGAAACAGGATGTAACAAAAAATTGGTTTTCAATGTAAACAAAGTGCTGAGAACATTCAATTAATTTAATATAGGCATTTTGGATACTTTGTTCGTGTTGCTTCAATCCTAATGACCAATTTCCAGATGATCTCAATAATTGAATTTCGCAAGTCCCATCTAATCCAAATCTTCTTGCTTCTTCATCGTCAATATCAGAAGGTGGGGTCAACAAGGGTGTATATCTGCTCGGACGCTTCTGTCTTAGAAGATAATTCCATCTCTGAACAAAATGCCTCGATAAATCTCTGGCTACTTTTCCAGTCGTAAACATATGAATATCGTGCCACGGCATTCTTGGGGTAGTATTTCTGTCATACATGGATTCATATGGTCTTTCTAAGTTGAAGAAGTCTTTCACTCTTGGGTTCGAATAATCCTTCCCAGGGAATGTCTGAAAATTAATTATTTCATCACGGGTCGGTCTGTCACTTGGTCCAAAACTTTCAAAATCGATTTTCGAATCATCTGTCAATACATGATCGGGGGTATCATATCTACCATAGCAAATGTCAATTCCACCTATGAATGCCATTGTATTATCGATTATACACAATTTTTCGTGATGAGCCCAAAAGTAAGTATTTTGAAGAAATTGATTTGGAGATCTAATGACATGAATATTTTCCTCGTTTAATGACAAAATTGAGTGCTTGGTATATAATGAATCAGTGGACACTGTTGAACCAACATTACGATAAATAACAACGAAGATCTTTACTCCTTGTTGGGCTTTTCTTTGCAAAATTCTGTCTAACCGCCACTGTTGGTTTCCATTGGCAGAACGCCTCATATATATTTCAGGAGAAAGCCACCAATCGTGTATATATATAACATCCTTGGCCATTTCCAACGCGGAAGATACGGACCAAAAATAATCACGTCCGTCAACATACCATTGTGCAAAGCAGTTGTCTCTTACGGGTGCGAACGAATCGAATCTATGCTTTTGCGACCATACCGTAGAATTCTTCATTTCCAAAAGCGATTCAACCCATAATCTATGTTCATTAGATGACTTGGGATTTATAGCCAACTTTCTTTCTCCATTTTCGAGAGTAATCTTCAAATGTGGAAACATTGCATTCATTTCGCCAGCAATCTTCTCATGAGCTATTGTGGAATCATCAAAGGAAAATTCTTCATCGATTACTTCTTCGTTATGTTTATAACTTATCTTAAAATCAGAATCAACTAGGAACACTTCTAAAGGAACGGTAGAGTTGATATTTGAAACGAACATCACATACGAATCACGAATCAATAACCATTTCTCTGAGCGTCTATCTATAATTCCCTTCAATCCGTGAATATCAAAATGACCCACACGCCAGCCCAGTGCTTTACTTGTTGAGGATATATGTACCAGTCCCTGCTTCCCAATATAACCTGATTCATAACTTAGTAATGAAGAAATTGGAGAAATTTCAAAAAACATGAAAAGACGGTTTGATTCTGGTTTCAATGAGACTTGTTCGATTAATTCGTTCAAGTACTTTTCAACATCTCTAATGTATTGCGCATTCTTTTGTTTTCGCCTTGATGCTACAACTTCAGGTATTTCATCATCGGAAGATAGAGAAGCCAAAGATCCAACATGCAGCCTCACTCTGCGTAAAACATCCCTAAATGTGTTCATTGAGCGTATAGAACCAGCATCATCAGCACTTGCAGTGTCATCTATTGGCAGAGTGTGCGTTTGCCGATTACTCGATGGCAGTGAATATTGTCTATTGTATATCAGTTTAGTCCTCTTTGGTCTATTGGACTCTTTTCTAATTGGCGGAATTGGAAGTTTTGGAGGTTTTTGGATCTTGCCACCAACAACCTCTTTTGCCCAACGCTCGATGTTGATCTTTGAATGGAGGTAGAGTAAATCTTTGGCGTTTCTTTCAATTGACCATTTCATTCTCTGGGGTGAAACTCCATATTCCAAATCAATTCGAAATCTTCGGATTCTTGTTTGATCGTTTAATGATATATCCGTCACTTTTAATCCAAGCAATGATAATAATAAGGGTGCTCTTGCTATCCCTCTCTCGTCCTCCAATAAACAGGATGCCATTAAACCAATCGCTGGTCCCCCTAAACTAAGTCCTGTTATTAATCTCTGCGCTCTCTCTCCTGCTTGTCGTTCTCCTTCTTCCCTGAGTTCTTCCAATTCACCCAAGGCTATGCTGGTTCTTCTCCGTTCCTTCGGTCTTCTTCGAGTAAATCTCAGCAATCTCAACTTAAATCGCTGTTGTGCGCTCAATTCTGTAGTTGGATGAAAGAATTCATTCATATCATCTGCACCTCCATTCAAAGGTTCTTGTTGTGTCTGCAGACGAACAGTGAATCTTGCGGGAAGGAAATTTCCTAACGATTGTGAATGGGTAAATGGAATCCTTATATAATCTTTGTCCTTCGTTCTTGTTTGTTCGCCCAACAGATCAGTCGTTATTGCCTCATTTGATACCGAAGATCTTGCGGGTGCCCGCATGTGATCAAGGACATCTCTTGCTTCTTCTTCCTCATCATCAGACCCGTACCTTCTCTCGTTCTTGTCTTCGTTTCTATTGAAGAAGGAAAGTGGGTTCGATATGATTCTTGGAGATTCGAGCAAAAACGACTTTCTGCTTCGCTGACTTGCTCTTGATGGAGATTGGGGTATACTTGATTCGCGCGATATGGTTCGGTAAATTTGGTCGACATCAGGTTGAGTACGCAAAGGACTGGGAGAATTTTGACGTGAGTCATTTTCGTCATTCATGGTATATTTGAATTCATTAAATGCACTCTTGGGGGTACCGTTTGGTTTCTTCAATGGTGTATTATTATTGGAGTTTGCCAGAAGCTCTTTAGGTAATGTATCATTGAGAGTAATATTTGTGTCTCCCGTTGGCTCAGTCAAATTTCCATTCACCTGGGGCATATTTCACAATGGTGCAATCAGATAGGAACTCTTTCGGATCCTATAATAATTGTAGGGAGTGTGTGATGGTGATTTATAAGAATGATTAAGAAAGTATTGGTTTCAGATGTCAAGCCACCTCAAATATAGAAATTCCAATTATGGTTGTAAAAAAAAATCACAGTAGAGTGAGTGAGTGAGAGTTGAGTGAGTTAAGTACAGTATCAATTGTGCCTGTGTAAATATGTCTACGTTTAACTCACAGAAAAAACTCGGTTACTTCTCAATTTGCTTATGTTTATGTTTTGCAGTTTGTGTTCTCTTTTCTGGTGGGTCTGTTTAACAGTAAAATTACTTCGTTAAGAAGAAAGAGGGCAATCTAGTTAGACGAGGTTCTTAATTCGTATTATGGGCAACCACAAATCTACTAACAAACAACTTTACCACTAATAAATATAGAAAACTTGTAAAAGACTGTCACATGACAAACTACCTGGCGCTAGTCATACTGACACACCATCTCCATTATTATTGAAGCAAACTTGTATCCAATCTTACCTTATGACCAAGCCATAATGCATGCTTTGTATGATCAAGCAAGTCACCTTTATCACTTCTTGGATGAATTAACACCGATAAGTTACCGTGGTTTAATTGGAAATAAGGCACTATGACTTTAAATATTTCCGGGCTTTTGAAATCCAATTCCCACATGTTTATCGGATGAGGACCAATTGGCTTGTCCCAAAACTTGTGCACTCTAATATTACCATTCTCAATTTCTTTGGAAAAGTCCTTTAATACCTTCTCGCGTAATTCAAAGGCAAATTGACGTTCTTTCTCGTTATTGTTGTTCCAATAAGTATGGACATCATAAGATTTGATATTTCCATAGAAGGATCCTGTTTCGCTTGAAGACATTGCTAAGTGTTGTTATTCTTTGGTTCTAGTGACTAAGTTAATTAACAATCATATATCGAATAAAATCGGATATCGGTTATCTTGTGGGGGATATAAATGGTGTAGTTATCACATATAACCCACTTGACTTGAACAACATGATTTGTCAGCCAATTAGTAAAATTTAGTTTTTCATTTGGATTGCTGCAAGGGGAATGGCTTCATCATCAATCGCATTTGATGACTCTGCTTCATTACAAACAATGCGTCTACCTCTACGCTTTTCTTGCCTTGATTTGTCAATTCTCCAGTTAAGTGCGCAAGCAATTAGTAATCCCAAACAACTGCCACATACATTACTGATGATATCAAAGAAATCGAAGATGCGAATTGGATTTACCATCAGTTGAACTACTTCCAGACCAATTCCTGCACCACATGTGCAAACAATAAATGTAATTACTCTGAGAATTTTCTTATTCCTGGTGTCAAACAAGAAATAAAATTCAACTGTTAATATAAGGAAAGTACTAAAATGTATTACCTTATCATGTGGTAAATGGATCAGTGCAAATCCCAAGTAGGCCGCTAACGTCACTGATAACAAGAATACTGCATGTTTTTGGTAGGTTAGTAAGGATGCATTCGTTTGCTGTGTTGTTAGATGACATACATATTAACACTGGTAACCTAACCGACACCATTTAATAAGTATTTGCTCAATGCTTGGTGGGTATTATGATTCGTGTGAGTGTTGAGGGTTTAATTAAAGTGCTAAAAAAGATTTTCGGTACCCATCGAGAAATCATTCATTGACTTCACCCCATTTTTGCAACATGATATGTACCGCTTGTATTCCTAGTTCCAGGGTATTGATCGCAAAGAGAAGTATCAATTACTTGGTATCAGCTATTCCCAAAAAGAAACCTCCTGTAACGACTGAGCCAGGTTCAAAATCGAAAGCAATCCCAAAGAAAAGCAAATCGAAGGAACCTCCCAAATCAATTAAAGCCACTGATATTTTAAGGCATGTTGTTAAACCGTCTGATTTGAACCGAACGTTCCAAGGATCTGAATATCAGCCATTTTCTGCTCTGAGGAGAGGGAAATCTGAAAATTTCTTCAATACTAACAAAGCGGAGGTTGAATGGACCCTAGCAGATTTTGACGAAATCCCTGATGTAAAATATGCAAATCTTTTAAAGAAGCGACAGGAAGCTTATGACAAGATGGACCCAATCAATAGAACCGAGCATCAGAAATCACTTATGATGTCGAAAAAGACTTTTGGTATACCTGGACATCTTTTACGTCCGTTGCCAGAAGTGTTACTACTCGGCCACACCAATGTTGGAAAATCATCCTTGGTGAACAGCATTTTGACTCGAGGAAAAACTACTCCTGGAAAGGCTGCGGATTTGGCCTTTGTTTCGGCCCGGGCTGGGTTCACGAAAACTTTGAATTGTTTCAATATTGGCAATAGGCTCCGATTTGTTGATAGTCCTGGTTATGGAGAGTTTGGAGATAAGAAGCAAGGACAAGTGGTAACTGAGTATATTTCACGTCGACATTTACTCAAGAGAGTTTTCTTATTAATTGATTCGGTGGAAGGATTCAGAGAAGAAGATTTGAACATTCTTGCACATTTGATAGAGGAAGGGGTGCAGTTCGATATTGTGTTTACAAAGACAGATATCTTGATTGAAAAGTATATGCCAAGCAAGAAACGGTTCGCACCAAACGTGACGAAGGAAACTGCAGAGGAATTGATTGAATTGATAAAGAAAGGAAATGAAAAGGTAATTGCGCATTATAATGCCATCATCAATGACACTGAGCTTAAGGATATGTCTCTCTTTTCAAGATTCCTCTTCACCAATGCATACACAAATTATTTCGTTCCCAAAGAATATGGTAAAACTGAATTACGTTGCGTCGTTCTTGATACGTGTGCATTGCTTTAAAACGTGTAAATAGCTTTTATAAAAGGACATTGAAATATAGACAAAAAAAGACTCTCATAATTATATATGGTACAAAACTTCTAACGACCTCTTCCACCTCTGAATCCACCTCTGGAACCTCCTCTGAATCCTCCACGACCCCCTCTGTCACCACCGAATCCACCTCTTCCACCACGACCTCCAAATCCACCTCTGGAACCACCTCTGGCACCACCACGACCTCCGAATCCACCTCTGGAGCCACCTCTGGCACCACCACGACCTCCGAATCCACCTCTTCCTGCACCTCCAGCAGACTTCTTCTTTGGCTTAGGACCGTGGGATGGGGGTTTAGGTAAGAATCTTTCTAATGGTAATAACTTATCTGGACCAATGAAAAATTTATCACCTTCCTTGAATGAATCGGCCTTAATTCCTTCGGATGGTTTAATTGTGAAAAAGACTTCGTTTAAAGGACCCAAAATTTCATCAACTTTCCCTACTTGAGACTTATTTTCCAAATAAATTGGGGCATTGAAGTATGGTATTTTAACATTAATCGAACGACAAACAATGTCACCTTCACAAGCATGCATGAAGGAACCCATTTCTAACACAGTGTCTGGGGGACCTTGTTGTATTGGACCGGTTCTTCCACCGCGTCCACCTCTGAATCCTCCTCTTCCTCTATTCATTATGATTTGATAATAATTCTTATATATATAAAAAAGGAAACTAGTTGTAATCTAATCCTTTTTGAGGTCTTTCCAGTCCATCGCGATGGGGGAAGAAAATTTTGAAAAAAAAAAAATACTTAAGTGAGTGAGAAGGGAACCAAAACTCATCAGTGAGCAACAACTAGGAGACATTATTTAAGATGCGACATTCTACTAAATTTCATAGCGACATGTATCATAGGAGATTGGTGGATAATCAACCCAATTAGTAAAGGATATACAATTCCAGCTTGTCACATCCATCTCTCTCTAAAAGCCTTGAGAAAGACAACATGATCACAATTTCGTTCGGCTCGCAACCCAGAGTATGCTCAATTAACTGAAATCTTAAGTTAACACTTAATCTGGTGTAGTAATGATCGCTATTTATGACGACCCCACTAGGTCGTGTACTTTTACCCAAATTGTTGGCGGATTTTGATTTCTGATTTTTGTTTGTTCGGTAAACTATTTATGGACAACAACAATTGAATCACCGATACATTCACGGGCCAATTTTCAGCAAAACTCCTAAACATCAATCCATCACGTAATTGATAATGAGTGTCGCACACGGTATGTGATTATCCATTGTTTGAATTAAATCTAGTTGCATTCTATGCCAGGAAAAATACTAACCGATCGTTCCAGAAACACCGACCTTCAAAGTTGGGCTTACACCAGAAGAGAAGAAGTTATATAGTCAATTATTCAAATCTTTGGATCCAGACAATACCGGTGTTATAACCGGTGAAAAGTCGAGATCTACCTTTGAGAAATCAGGATTGCCACCTTCGATTTTGGGTGAGATTTGGCAGATTGCCGATCCAAATAATTTGGGGTTTTTAACACAGTTTGGATTTTGCTATGCTATGAGATTAATTGGTTATACCCAAGCAGGTCAGCGTCCTGTGCCTGGTTTGGCTGATGTTCCAGGGCCAATGCCAAAGTTTGCAAACTTGAATATTCCATTACAACCTCAATCAACCAACAACTCCTTTATGTCGGCTCATCAATCTCTGCCAGCAGGCCCAGAATCAATTACTCCGGTGAGTCCAATGGATTTCCAAAAGTTCTCACAATTGTTTACAAAAACCGTGGGTTCAGTTCAAGGCGAATTGAGTGGATCACAGGCAAGAGATATCTTCTTAAAAGCAAAATTACCAACACCAATTTTGGGTCAAATTTGGGCTTTAGTTGATAGATACAATACGGGTAAATTAAATGTGGAAAGTTTTGCAATTGCGATGCATTTAATCCAGGGCTTATTGAGTGGGCAAATTAAACAGTTGCCTGTGTCCTTACCGGAATCAGTTTGGCAATCAGTGCAAACATCGCACATGCGTCAAGCATCTCATAGTTCTATCAACTCACAGCTGACTACAATAAGACATCCGCAAAGCAGAGATGTATCAACCAGCGGTTCCGAGTGGGTGGTCACTCCAGCAATGAAACAGCAGTATGAATCAATCTTCAATAACATTGATAAAGAGAAAGTTGGGCACTTAAACCCGGAACAAGTTGCCGCCTTTTTGATGACCTCTAATTTGAACCAACAAGATTTAGCAACAATTTGGGATTTGTCCGATATCCAGAACACAGGTATATTTACAAAATTAGAGTTCTCCATTGCGTTGTTCTTGGTCAATAAAAAGTTGGCTGGAGACAAATTGCCCAACATTGTTCCGGATCTGTTGCTTTCTTCGTTAAAGGAGCAGGCGCCTTCACAACAACAACCTCGCTCGGTTCCAGTTCCACCCAAGGCTACCACTCAACCACTTATTCAAACTTCTTCCGAACCTGCCGTCCCTACTCAAACGCAGTTCCAAAAGTCGTCATTGGATGATTTGGCGGATATATTTGGTTCAACATCAAGCGCCGCCCCAGCCCCATCTTCGGTTTCTCCGCAACCTCCTGTTATTCAACAAAGATCGTCGAGCTCAGATATGACCAAATCTATAGAACCACCAAAGGTTCGATCAACATTGACTGGATCGTTTAGACCTACTTCTCAATTCGGCCAATCATTGTTGGAAAAGAATAAATTACCCTCATCTTCAGAAGACCAAAATCAAGCGAGTCTCTTGTTAGAAGAACCTGCATCAGCTAATCCACCAGTAGAATCTGCGACCATTTCCCCACAAGTCACTGCTCCAAGAGAACAAAAGGTTGTGAATTATGATGCATTAAGAAATGTTCCTCCTCCACCAAAAAAGACTGCTACGCCAGTTCCAAAATCCGCTACACCTCCAATTCCTGGTACTTCTGCAAGTTTTGAAACTGCTCCAGTTCCACAATCTGTGAATAACAATGAGGATTTATTGGCTGATCCTGCAACTTCTGGACAATTATCGCAAGCAACTACGGATATTGCTAATGTATCCAATCAAATCAAGTCGCTTGCAACCCAGACCACGAATTTACATGAAAAGAAAACCAGAGCGGAACAAGAACTTACAAGAATTCTATCAATCAAAGCTGAAATTGAGAATAAGTTGAAGCAATTAAGAACAGCATATGAAAATGAAGTGAAGCAAGTTGAGCAAGTTGAATCAAGTTTGGCGATTGCAAAGGAAGGTACGGAAGCTTTGAGATCGGAAGCATCAATTGCAGAGGCGAAATTAAACTCCTTAACATCCGACTTGCATGCAAAAGAATTGAGATTAGAAGAATTGCAAAATGAAAATGCATCTTTAAAAGAAAAATTAGGAATATTGAACTCAGACATAGTAAACCTCGGCAATCAGGCCACTTCGAAGCAATCAGAATATCAAACTTTAGCGAACCAAGTCTCGGTCAAGAAATCCCAAGTGCAAGTCGCTATTGTTAAGGTTGAAGAATTAAAGAATAAAATTATTGAAATCGAGTCTTCGAACAAACAGCTACAAATTGATTTAGACAACGCTGAACGTGAAAGATTAGCAACCGAAAGGGAACAAAAAGAGCTTGAGGAAAGGGCAAAGGAGCTCGAGCTTAAAAAACCCACGCTGCCAACTCCAGGAATTAAGTTGGCAGCTACCGTCGGAACGGGTGTGCTTGCTGGTGCAGCAGTTGGTGGGGTTATCGCAACAATGAACGACACTGATAGAGATGAAGAACAAGAACAACAAAGTGAATCTCAAGGTTCATCCACGAAAATATCTGCTACTCCTGAAGAAGAGGCATCTGAAATAGAAGATGTAAACAAACGATTCCCGGATTTGAACGTCAGCGAACCTGTGGATAATGCCACCAATGCCACATCGTCAATGGCTATGGAAAACGCCGATGAGAATGAAACACCCATCACTTCTCCAAGCAACTCGGAATTCCAGTTCCCACAAGGAGGAAATGCGGGCATAGTTGGTGGTATGGTTGGAATGCCTGGTGTGTTGGTGGGCGTGCAAAGAACTGACTCCTTGACTTCTAGCGTACAAAACAATGCTGCTTTATCAGTTAGGGATGACAATATAGATGAAATTAGTGATCGTGATACTTTGGATAATACTGGCGATGCAGAAGAAACTGTTCCAAACACCGCTGGAACGGAAAATTTTGATAGCGAAAGAAGCGCGGATTCAGGAAGTGGAAAAGACTCATCTGGCATTGAATCTTTTGAGATGGTTAACTCGGACGATATAAACTCTGCGGGCAATAATGAAGAGTTCCCTCCTATTAGAGAGCTTGATTATCAAGAAAGTGACTCATCGGATGAAGAGTCTGATGCCGAAACTGAAACTAAAGCTGTTGAAGAAGTTGAGCATACCCCTAAGATCGAAGAGTCTATAATAAAGCCAAGCTTTGATGATTTTGATAGTGCATTTGATAATTTACAACCTGCCACTCCCGAAGTTACTCAAAGTGGAGATTTCTTTGGAGATGAATTCAATGATTTGCAAGCGGCCGAAGAGGACAATCAAGAAGTGGAGTTTGAATCCAAGATTGAGGAAAATTTTGATGGTGAATTTTCCAACTCTAACGCTCCTGATTTTACCAGTGCTGCACCAGCATCTACGGCAGAAGGAAATGACGAATGGGAACAATTATTTGCGGGATTCGGCAATAGTCAGCCAGACACGGGTGTTCCATCATCTCATTCACAAACAAACGAACCGGACACTAGCTATAATGAAGGGGACAAAGATGCCATTCAGGAATTGATTGGAATGGGCTTTGACGAACAAACTGCTATTGATGCATTAACAAAAAAAGGTTGGAACTTGGAAGCTGCAACAAACTACTTATTGGATAATGCTTAACCCTGCGTACAGGGTAAACTTGTGTTTTACTGATTGTTTATTTTATATTGTTTAATTAAATTTATAATAAATTCGCAATTAAATTGGTTTATTGTAAATCTGATTGGTAGCTTCGGAAATCTTACGATAAAGGGATTGTCCAGTAAATCCAGGATAAGATTCTTAGTAGAAGGGCGTATTTCTCTATTAAACTATCCAGTGCTTTGGCTGCAATTCGCTTTAAGTTGGAAGCCACAGTTAGAGAAGAGAATTGGTATTGGGGTAAAATTCAAACAATTAAGCTTTTTGTTTCCCAGGTATATCACAGTCACGTGTACGGTTGCGAATTTTGTATCATGATTGCAAAAAAGTGTTAAATCAATGAGCATGCCACCACACTTTATTGACAACTGAAAACTCACCGACTCATATATAAAGGGATGTAAGTTGATCTTGATCAACACCTTTCTTGAGCAACAATAACCGAACTTAAACAATAAACATTACAACTGCAAACATGAGTTTGAATCAATCTTTTGGCAATTCCGATATCCACTACAACAAAGACTTCGATGAAGTTGATTCTGATGGTATTTTGGTAATCAGCAAGGCAAATAGAGAAAAGGCCAGGTTCCCAGATTTCTTACCCACCTGGGATCCAAACCAAAAGCTTCCTCCATTGAAGTTTGAAAAACATGACGACCCTGCCTTAAGGGCTGACCCAAGTTTCCCAAACTTATTCCCCAATGATCAGCATATTAGCATCAAGAGAATTACTCCTAAATTTGGTACTGAAATTGATGGTGTCCAATTATCGCAATTGAATGACAAGGGGAAAGACGAATTAGCATTGTTGCTTGCACAAAGAAAGGTCTTGGTTTTCAATGATCAAGACTTTGCAACCAAAGGTCCTGGTTTTGTTGTCGAATTTGGAAAGTACTTTGGTAAATTACATATCCATCCATCATCTGGTGCCCCAAAGAATTATCCAGAATTACATATCACGTATAGAAGACCAGAAGAAGGCGAATTAAAGAGAATCTTTGATAATAGGACCACTAATGTTGGATTCCATTCTGATGTTTCTTACGAAATCACCCCAAGCAAGTTCACAATCTTCCAAGTTCTCGAATCAGGTGATGGAGGTGATACGGTCTTTGCTGACACTGTTGAAGCTTACAAGAGATTGTCACCTGCTTTCAGAGAAAGATTGGAAGGTTTACATTTGTTGCATACTTCACAAGACCAAGCAGCAAATTCGACTACTCAAGGTGGTGTTGAAAGAAGAAGGCCAGTCTCTAATATTCATCCACTAGTTAGACTCGATCCAGTCACTGGTGAAAAGAGTCTTTTTATCAACAAGGCATTTGGCCGTAGAATTGTTGAACTTAAGAAGGAAGAATCGGATAATTTGTTAGAGTTTTTACATAACCATATTGAAAGATCTCATGATTTACAATTAAGACTTTCTTGGGAAGGTGGTAAGAGAAACAAGGTTGCCTTTTTCCACAACAGTGGTGTTTCTCACACTGCTATCTTTGACACTGAAGATGGGTATGTTAGACACGCTTACAGAGTTTCTGTACTTGGTGAACGTCCAATCCTGGCTATTGAGGAGTATAACAAGGAAGAATTTACTCCTGGTGACGTTCATGCTGCTTTGAGTCTGATTAAACCAACCTAGTAAGATGGTCTTATTCTTATGTCTATTTATTGTTTTAGTTATTATTCTTAAAAATTCAATATATGCCCATATTAAACGAAATCTCCAAGTAGAATCGAATTCGAGTCTTAATATAAGATCTTGCTGTAAATCAGATAACCAATCGTGACACATATTTTGTTCAAGTAACAAAGGTGTGTAGAACCGAACTAGAACAGACTATCGCTTCCTAATTTCGTTTTTTAAGCAAAATGAAATATGCAGCCAGCAATTTGATGACAATTGTAAAATCTACTTTCAACTTCTGCGCATGTTATCATGAAGTTTCCTTTTACTATTGGCTCACTCCCTACCTTCTCTGTTCAATTTGTAAAAGTATCAAATAACATAAAATTTTGTAAGAAAGTTATTGAAATATTGTTGCAAAATTTATTCGTAGTTCAAGTGCACCAGAAAACTACAGAGAATATCGTCCAATTAAGTTGTAATATAGCAATATTGATCCATTATTTGAGTCTTATTCTATATTCATAGGATACCCCATTAGATCAACCTTTAAAAGGCAAGGAATATCAATCAATCGTGTCTTATCACGTGATCTATTAATATTACACCTCACTTAGCAAACTGGAGATTTTTTCACACCAAGAAAAGGTCCCTTGGCCCAGTTGGTTAAGGCGTGGTGCTAATAACGCCAAGATCAGCAGTTCGATCCTGCTAGGGACCATTTATTTTTTTTTTGCAAAATCTAACGATTTGGAGAACATGAGGAGACCATGGGTGTTTGAGTGTCAAGGGTAAGAAGGCATAGAGCTTTGGTATTGGTTCGCCTGTTATTCAGAAAACCTTGATCGATCTGAAGTGCTTGCTGTTTTTTTAGATGTAATGAAATGCCTCAAGGCTTAGTTGATTAACCATGACCATAAGTGGTCATCATTTTCATCCAAAATGTCCCTTCTTACTGATCAAACCTTCATATTTCTTATCATTAACAGTTTCCCACGTAAATCTTTATGTGATCATACAAAAGAGTAAATTACAAAATGGAGGAATGTAGTACCCTAGAAGCGAGATTAAACGCTGTTGGAAAAAGAGGGTAACGGCTCGGAAGATGATATAAGCATTGAGATGTTCCCATGTACTATAGAATTGACATTTGAAGAGTGCCACACCGAGGAATCACACTCAGCCACTGAACGAACTGATTGGTATCCAATCATGAGCCTATACTTGCCTTCATACTATCCACATGCCGTTCTTCAAAAACTTCGCACTTTGAAATTTGCCTCACTGCATTTTGGGCGTGATCTGAATCGGAAGGTGCCACACTACTGGAAATTTTGATGCCTCGCCATGAAGATTGCCAAACCAAATTTTCAAAAATAGCGCCAGTTTGATTTTTAGAATTATTTTTTTTTATTTTTATTATTTTTTTTTGTTTGTTTTTCGGTTGCGATAGGAAGAACAAACAAAAAAAATAAAAAATAAATCATGTCAATCCATTCTGGGAAAGGTTTGTTATCGATGAAAACGGAAACTGACTGCGCAGTGGGTTACCGTTTTTGGTTAACAGTCGTTGTGACTTAACGAAAACAAGAATAGACATCGCGGTTAACTCGATCTTAGTTTCCTGAATGGGAGGTTGACTCAATTGAAAATTTATCCACCAAAATTTCATGACAATTTATATATAACACCCACAACACCCACCCATGAAAAATTTAATCTCCCCCCATCTACACTGTTCATTTGAGAATAATCGCCCATAGCTAACGATGGAAAAGACAAACTACAGATCCTACCAACAAGTGCTAAACATCACTGTGAAGCCAAAGACTGTCAAGTGCGGACAAGCTGCAAATTCAGTTAAAAAATCAACTACAAAGCCAAAACGTGATGAAAGTCAAATAAAAAGAAGAACCAAAACTGGTTGTTTGACTTGCAGAAAGAGGAAGAAGAAGTGCGACGAAGATAAAGTGAATGGAAAATGTCAAGCATGCACAAGGAACTTTTTAGAGTGCTGCTGGCCGGAGCAAACAGCTGCTTCCCCCATTACCAAGACCCCCATTTGCAAGAAGAAGGAACTCAAGTGTACTACGAAGTCACCAGTCCTTAAATCTACAAAATGTGATATTAGCTCGTTATTAGCAACCCCAATAAAGAGTGAACCACCACAGGTGAAGTCGGAACCATTAACGGTGAAGCCAGAACCAGTTCCTTATCCAAGTCCTATTCAATCCCCTGTTTTCAGTGAAGCAAAGTGTGATGTTTTTAATCATGACGTCAATTATATCACACTCCCTCCATTATTCAACATTAATTACAAGCTTCAAAGCAAGGACAGTAACATCAGAGGTATCAAGAATGAACCAAAGATGGAGATTAAAGAGGAAAAACCAAAGGTTATTGCCACCCCACCATTAGTGCAACAACCTTCACCAGTTGAAGATACTCGAGCAGCATCTACAAGGTTTATTATTACTTCATTCAATGGTAACAAGGACTTGTGCCAAATTCCTAACTAGATGTCATTTTTACATCTTACATTTATATAAACGCATTTTTTCACTTCGGTTGGTTTTTTACTTTGGGTACTTTTATAAATTGTGTATTTTTTTTTTAATTTTGATTTTATTTTGGGTGTATAGCAAAAAGTTTTGGACTGTTTAATGAAATTTTATTATTTTCAAGGTTTGCAATTTTTCTTCTCTTTTTTTTTGTTTTCGTTCTTGATTTTTTGCGGCTATTCATCTCTATAGGCAACTGACACCGAGAGGTGTTGCTATCACGTGATTGAAAATTACTGCAAAAAAATATTGTCTTGGACATGGTGTATGGTACAGATAACTGGGTTAAGACTCAGATCACTATCAACATACTCTAGTTTAGATTCTGAGAGTACTTGTTCTTGGAAAACAATACAATCGGATGTGTCAGTAGTAAAGAAAAGGGTGCTTGCCGGTCATAAAACAGCTTTCCTACAGTTAAAGTTCTCATGGTTATGGTTAGCGTAGTAGCCCCAGGGCCAATAAAACACAATAAACAAAAGATATTTCAGACTCTTAAGATTAATCTGAACAGACCAGTTCTATAGATTGAAATAGAATGAATCGATTCATGGGACCAGTGGTTGTCGGTTTATGCTGCAATCGTTGACTCTTTATATTTAGTGCTGTTGAAGAAAACATGTGACAGAGATGTCACCATCTGCTTATTAATTACTAGTAAAAGTTATAAATAACTCCTGGAAAATCCTAAGCAAGGCAGTGTTTCTGCTTTCCAATTTGCACCCATTTATAACCTTATTGCAATAAAATTCAACTGGTGTGGCGTTCGCAAAGAATGCATCACCTGATCAAGAGCAGTGGTATCCTCAAGATTTGACCTACTGTTCAACACATTATAAGGTATCAATGTCTTCCTTACACTAATACTTGTTATTTGGGTGAGAGTGTACCAATGTAAGTCCTATAACAAATGTGTATTGATTGTAGATGCAATATGTAGTCCTCGTCTAACTATATACAGAATATGACACAGGCGAGATTGGGTCTAACCGGACACAAGATGAGTTGTCACCTTCGACTAGAACGACCCATTCGTAAGAATTCTCCAAATCCTGAAAACCCTAATTCTTTTTCTTAGAATCCATCCACATTAATTATATAATCGATAAGTAACTATACACTAACATACACACCTCCGGGACGAGGAGTCTGGAGGGGCAACTCCTATGTTGACCTTAAGCGGTTAAAAACTTTTAATAGGCGTACTACCCAGTTGGGTACTGAGTAGCCTGCGTGAGATTCGCTCTTGTTGAGCATACTCACTAAAAAACCTTCTATTTGACGAATATTCTGAAAACTTTGTAAGAGATTGGACTTAATGATTTGACTTGTGACTGAATAGACCTGCATGTATCAACGGAATTTAAAGGGGATCAACTTTCAATCCATGGACCAAAAAGATAAATGCATTAGTTCTCCAAATACGGAATACTCCAACGGCAGATTTGACAACAATGCAAATCATGCATTTAATGAATGTCTTTATATTTTCCAAGATTTATTATTTGGATCTTCATTCGCCGTTACAAGAAGATGACGTCAAGCCTTTATATCATGCATTAAGGAAGAAATTTACACCGTCTATCGACTTGTACCGGCTTCATTCATTAAAAGAAAATGGAGGTTTCGGTTTGATACAACTCGAGACACAAGTGAAAGGTAGAAGAGCAAAAGAAATTTATCGGGTATTCACGGAGGAAACTTCGATAGCCGTCGCAGATCTTAGGCTCAGACTTCAAATGGAATTGGTCAAACAGACGGAAAGCATGTATCGCCATCATAACAGCCAAGCACATACCGTTCATAAACTCTTTTACCCCTGGTTCTTTTTCCTTATGGGATGGCACCCCCGGCAAAAGCGTCTCGGTTATGATCCCTTCAATTATTTATGGAAATGGGATATTATTAATGCTTTTGATGAACCAGAACGCTCCTGGTTCATTGCTTGGTTTGATCTAACCAAGCCCAAAACTCTTCTGAACAAGGTAGGAGTAAGGGCTTTAACAATTGATCAAATTGAGCGCTGTTTTAATGACATACAACCAGAATTTCTAGCAGAACATATGGCAGATTTGGACAATGAGGAAATCTCTGAATCATCATTCAGACAAGCTTCAAAAAAGACTCAATCCAAAGATCCCATTATACCCCGACGTTGGCAACGGGAATTGTCATATCTCATTAAAGAAGAATGGAAAGGATTCTGGAAGCAATTTCACAAAGTTCAACGATCATCTCTTGGAAGTCTACATCACTACCACATGTTTGTGTTGGGATACTACTCCAATTGTCCAATATATGAAGGCAATGAAATCAACAGAGGGTCGTGTGTCTTTTGTCAAGAAGATCGAGGAGATAACATTGTCCACCATGTCTTTAAGTGTCCACACTCGACAGAAATTTGGAATAAACGATCAAATAAGGAAAAAGAACCAGGGGTAAAAGAGTTTATGAACATTATGTTCTTGGCTGTTATGATGGCGATACATGCTTTCCGTCTGTTTGACCAATTCCATTTGAAGTCTGAGCCTAAGATCTGCGACTGCTATCGAAGTTTCCTCTGTGAATAGCCGATAAATTTCTTTTGCTCTTCCTCCTTTCACTTGAGTCTCTAGTTGAATCAAACCGAAACCTCCATTTTCTTTTAGTGAATGAAGCCTGTGGAGCGATACATGGTGTAAATTTCTTCCTTAATGCTTGATATAAGGGCTTGATATCATCTTCTTGTAACGGTGAATGAAGATCCAAATAATAAATCTTGGAAAATATAAAGACATTCATTAAATGCATGATTTGCATTGTTGTCAAATCTGCTGTTGGAGTATTCCGTATTTGGAGAACTAATCCATTTATCTTTTTGGTCCATGGATTGAAAGTGGCACTTCGGATCTTAAGGGATATTCCAAGATGAGTGAAAGTATCAATCCTAAGCTTTTCCTGAGGAAAGTCTAACATATTGTCCAAGGGGACGGTATTTTAATACACCGTGGAACTCTTCTCGTTGTTGATGAATAAACCAGATTCCTTTTCAAAATTCTTCAAAAGCTCCTTAAGGGTTTTCTGATCCTTTTTATCATAACAATGAAAAACGACATCATCAGCATATGCAGTATACTTGAGATGCAATTTGAAAAATGGATTCAAGCAAGCTCCCTTTAATTTCTTTTCCACTTGCATAAATAACGTTTCTAAGACTAAATTGAACAAAAGTCGACTGATCGGATTCCCCTGACGAGTCTCCCCTCTACGTAAAGGGAATTTTTGCCCGGTGATATTGTTTATAATGATTTGACCGTTTTGTTGTCAAATTTTGATTTTGTTAAAGTCAAATGGACCGAGGTCAAGCTCGATCCTTAGAATTCTTACACAGATCATAAGGGACCAATGTCAATTCCTTATACAACTTACGGCTAAGGGCCCAATGGTAACCTAAAACCAATGTAAGTATTTATTGATGATATGAATTATATATAACTATGTACACGTAACTCTTAACTCGATAAAAACTTTTTCTATTGATGCTACGCATCAACCCGTACGGGGTTACCCGACAGTACGGATCAGATATATGCAGGCAATTTCTGAAGGATCCTTTGTTTTATAATATGCGTGGACTGGAACCAATGATTGTTTTCCTGATACTGAAAGTTGAAATACGTTAATTAACTAAAACTGAACTCGACTAAAACTAAAAACTTAAAACTAATGTATATAAATATAAAAATATAAAATTTATCCAAGGGAAAATCTAGCCGTTTAAATAGTTTTGGATTGATCTAATTTTGATGCCGTTAGGACTGCGCAGGATCAATCCAAAACGTTCTAGAAAATTCCAAGTCACAAACATCACGTGACGCAATAGTTCAATCTGACCGAAGGTCTAATATTGAACATCATCCCCCTGTTAAACCAACACCAACTAGTCATCATCCTTAAACCTATCACCAAGAAAGTCTCTTGCATTAGCGATCAAAGTATCAGCCAAACCCTTTGGAACATATCTGTAAAACCAGGC
>JAKUCC010000045.1:0-38306 GCA_030563365.1 Hemisphaericaspora xylanilytica | reverse complement strand
TCTTCAATTTGAATAATATCAGGAAATGAGGATTGGATTAATTCCATCCAGGCATCAATGGTTTCTAATGGACGATAATCTTTGAAAAATAATTCGGAAAACACATTTGCTTTTGTTTCTCTAATCACATCCTCTGTGGCTTGATATTTATATTTCGAGTTGGTATTTATGGATGGTTTCTTGTGGTTGTCTGGGTATGTTTCATACACCTTTTGTGATAAGTCTTCAATGATCATTTCGTACTCAATTGTAGGGAACTTTTCAATTAACTTGACGAGGTTTTCTTCATTTATTTGTAAGTCCATTTGATGTAAATGGTTATTACGTGCCCAAGTAGCAAATTTGATTTTGGTATTATTTATAGTTTCATTGTGACTTTTGATTAAGAATTCCTTTAATTGTGGGTTATCTTTATGGTTTACCCTAATCACATAGTCATCCTTATATTTTAATAAATCTATTGGGTAATCCTTTGGATCTAGAGTCGAAAAATGGACGTGTGCATCTCCTCTGTTATTGTTGAATAATGAGTCAATTTTAAATGGGAATTGAAAGGCGACAACAGTATTCAAAAGGAACCATGTTAGTGCAATTGTAGAAAGTGCGTACATTGTGTTTATGTCATCAACTAACTAAAAAAAATTGATCACAGCCAATAATCAATCAAATAAGTGGATATAACTTGTTTGTTTATATTTATTTTGATTATGAATTATCTAACAACGCTGGTTAATGAAGTTGACCAATTGAGTATGAGTGCATTCTCCTTGGGGGTTTGCAAATGCTTTATTTTGTGCTTAACAGTAAAATGAAAAATTATGCAACAACATGAAACTTGAAAACCGGTGTATTATCACGTGGGTACAACCGAATATGTCATTTTATCACGTGCAATATGTCTGTTGGTATTTATCCGTTGTCTCAATTTTCCACTATCGTCAGTCATTTTTGACTTCTTCTAATCAACTTTCAAGCATTACCAAGGAAAAGAAAAAAGAAAATAAACTAAATGAAAAAAAAAATTACTAAGGGATGATTTTTTTCACTCGCTCCAAAGAGAAAGGAAGACGCTACAGTTGTTAGCATCAACTTACACTTGACTCATTACAAGCCAAAACTAGGACACACACAATGCAACGTAATAGTGTACGTGTATTACGCCAATCAACCACGCTTCTCAAAAGAAGTAGAGTTGCTGTGAATTGGTTAGCTTCGACCTCATCAAAATCTGTCTTGGTTATTCCAACAGCCAGATCTTATTCTACAAAGACTGTTGCATTCACCGCCGATACATATGCTCACAAGGTTCAACGTGATCCTAGATACAAGCAATTAGATGACAAGGACATTGAGTTCTTCAAAGGTGTACTCACCGAACAAGGTTTAATCACAAACGAAGACGATTTATTATTCTATAATGAAGATTGGATGAGAAAATATCGTGGTCAATCCAAGTTAGTTTTGAAGCCAAAGACTGCTGAACAAGTTTCTCAAATCTTGAAATATTGTAATGAGAACAAATTGGCTGTTGTTCCACAAGGTGGTAATACTGGTCTTGTTGGTGGATCCAACCCAATTTTCGATGAAATTATCATCTCATTATCCTCAATGAATAAGATCAGATCATTTGACTCAGTGAGTGGTATTCTTAAAGTTGATGCTGGTGTCATTTTAGAAAATGCTGATCAATATTTAGCTAAAGAGGGCTATATTTTCCCATTGGATTTGGGTGCCAAGGGTTCTTGTCATGTTGGTGGGATCGTTGCATGTAACGCTGGTGGATTGAGATTGTTGCGTTATGGATCATTACACGGTACTGTGTTAGGTGTGGAAGCAGTATTACCAGATGGTACTATTTACAACTCAATGAATGCATTACGTAAGGACAACACTGGTTATGACTTGAAACAATTATTTATTGGATCTGAAGGTACTTTAGGTATAATCACTGGTGTTTCTATCTTATGTCCATCAAGACCACAAGCACAAAACGTTGCATTTTTGGCTGTTTCTTCTTATGAAGCCGTACAAAAGGTATTTGTGGAAGCTAGAAAGGAATTATCAGAAATCTTGTCAGCATTTGAATTTATGGATGGTACTTGTCAAAAGCTCACTGCTCATCATTTGAAGTTAGATCATCCAATTGAAAGCGGTGAATACCCATTCTATATTTTGATTGAAACTTCTGGGTCTAACAAAGAACACGATGATGAAAAATTGGAAACATTCTTGGGTGGTGCCATGGAAAATGAATTAGTTGATGATGGTATTATTGCACAAGACGAAGCCCAAATCCAATCCCTTTGGGCTTGGAGAGAATCTATTCCTGAAGCAACTGCGGCTTTTGGAGGGGTCTACAAATACGACGTTTCTATCCCATTAGCTGATCTTTATGGATTAGTTGAAGCTGCCAATGAAAAGTTGGCCGAAGCAGGTATTTCCAGCTTGGAAGATGATACCAAGCCAGTTGTTGCTGCTGTTGGGTATGGTCATATTGGTGATGGTAATTTGCATTTGAATGTCAGTGTTCGTGAATATTCTAGTGAGGTTGAAAATGTGTTGGAACCATTTGTGTATGAATGGCTTCAAAGTAAACATGGATCAGTTTCTGCTGAACATGGTTTAGGATTCCAAAAGAAGAATTATATTGGATACTCCAAGTCCGATATTGAAATCAAGATGATCAAAGAAATTAAGAATCATTATGATCCAAACGGAATTATGAACCCGTATAAATACGTGTAAAACAAAGTGTTTTTTATTATACTCTTTCATTTATAGTAGTAAACATTACAATAAATACTTAATTTATATATGAACTAGACCTAAGGAAAATCAGAAACATCAGCATGAACATTAGCTTACAAGTTTTCCTTTCTAATAAGTGATCCTTCTTCATACAATCCACTCAAGGTTTCCTTGAAGAATTGAACACAAATTGGTCTTCTAATCTTCATAGTTGGGGTAATAACTCCTCTATCAAGAGTTAATGGTTCGAAAGAAACATCAATGTTGTGAAGCTTTTCAAACCCTTGTAATTGACCTTGGATAGCTTGGTTCATATCTTGTAACAAAATAGTCTTGTTCTTGGTGTTCTTAAAGAATTCAATAACATCCTCTTGGTTTTCGATCTTATCATTGAATCTTTGGGCGATATAAGTGCTAATGGTAGCAGGATCTAAACCAACAATACCAACCAAGTAGGTTTGTAAGGAATCACCATGACAGAATAATTGTTGAATGAATGGGAATTGACTCAAATAAGCATTTTCAATCTTTTCTGGGGTAACGTATTCACCTTGTGCCAATTTAAAGAAGTTCTTGACACGGTCAATGATGTATAATCTATTACCATAGTTGGAGTTGATACGGGCAACATCACCAGTGTGGAACCAGCCTTCTTCGTCAATTGCCTTGGCAGTTTCTTCAGGGTTCTTGAAGTATTCTCTAAAGATTTGTGGACCTCTCAATAATAATTCCCCACGTGGACCACCTTCATCTGCAGAAGTATAGTTCATTTCTGGGATATCTCTTAATTTGGCTTCACAAGTAACACCGACGGCACCACAGGAACCTGGCATGTTTTCGTATCTACTAGAAACGGAAATACCGGCGAAGGATTCGGTCAAACCATAACCTTGACACATACCAACATTTAAGGAAGCCTTTAAGAATTTAATAGTTTCAGGAGAAATTGGTGCAGAACCAGTACACATAGCTTCAACATTGGAGAATCCGATTTTCTTCTTTAACATTGCTGATAAACGATCGTAGATAATATGAGATGGGTTTTCGTGATCTTCTTGAGATTGTAATTCCATCTTCTTGTTGATTGCCTTGGTGAAAATGTCTCTCAACATTGGCTTTTCATCATTCTTGATGGTTTGAGCCTTAAGAGCAGCTTCTAACTTGGTGTAAACACGAGGAACCAATGCTAAAAAGGTTGGTTGTAAGGCCTTGATATCATCCAAAAGAGTCAATGGAGATGGACCTTGCGGGAAACCAATTTCAGCACCAATGGAAAGACCGAATTGGATGGTGGCTCTTTCATAAATATGGGCCAATGGCAAGAAGGAAAGGAATCTTGGATTCTTGTTAACAATGTTATGGGCGTATGCAAATGTAACACCAGCCACGGCATTCTTTTGAGTTAAAACAACCCCCTTTGGATGAGCACCACTTGTACCTGAAGTAAAAGAAATGGTGAAGACAGTTTCTGGCTTTGGTGGGATTGGTGGTAATGGGTTGATTTCACCCAAGTTTTCAACTTGCTTCATGTCAAATAAGGTTATCTTGTTTTCATGGGCAAATGCCTTTAATTCTTGATCTTCAACTGATAAGTCATCCATAGACACTAAAGTGATCAAATTTGCCAAATCATTTGGATGGTCACGTTTTAATTCAATTAATCCTTTGACCTTTTCTTTGGAACAGACAATAATTGGAGATTCAGTTAAAGTCAAGATGTATCTACTGGCATCTGGACCTAATGTGTCGTACAAAGCAGTATTGGTGATAGAATATGCAACCGAAGTCAAATCACATAATGCCCATTCAGGACGATTATGGGAGAAAATACAAAGCACAAAGGAATCAGTTGAATTTGGGTTGTAGAATACTTTTTGATGAGCGTCACTATTAGTTCTGTATGGGTTGTTTTCCAAGACGAAGAACACACCCGAACCGAAGTTGTTTCTTCTTTGTTGAGTGGTTTTATAAGTTTCAAATTCGTAAGCGCCAAAAGTACCATCTGGATTCTTTCTTCTTGTCCCGAATGAGTTCTTGTTAGCATGGTTTGGAACTGCATTTTCAAATAACTCATATAAAGTGTTTAATGAAGGGTAAGGAGTTTCAATCAATCCATCTGGACAGTAGGCGTTTCTATAGATTGATGAGTATCCTGGTTCTTGAGAGTTTGGAACTTCAACTGCATTACAGACAATCTTGGGATCGACTGGTAAATTCAGTTGGATTGTTTGTTCAATGTGTTTGGGTGATTCGTTAAATAAAGCAGTCATGGTAATTCCTGAAGAAAGGTCTGGTGGTGGATATCTGTGTGGGGGAAGTGAAACTATCTCTCTCTCTTTTTTTTGGTCCACAGTCAAGAGACAAGGTTCCTGTATTATATAATTAAATATTTATATCTTGACTTTTTTTTTTTTTTTATTTTATTTACCGTCGTAATTTATTTTATTTTATTTTTTATTTTTTATTTGTTTCTTACCCCTCGGTGTAATTGCTGTAATAATAATTCAAATTATTTTTTTTTTTGATTTTTTTTTTGATTTTTCCATTCTGTCTCGGAACCTGTACTTGTTGTTAATATTAATGGAGATCTGGACTACGTCAATAGAAATTCTCCATACAACTTTTTGCAACACAAAGAGGAGGCGACAAACACCGGCTAAAATGGACACCCACTCATCCTTCAATTTTACGAAATCTTATTATCAGTTTGACTCGGTAATTACACTTGGAACATGTGATAGTGTTGATCGGAATATATATAAGTACGTGTGCCGCGAATGATTCCGTTTACTTAGTAAAAGAGTATTAAAGGTACAAGTTGTTCGAGTAAAGTCCCAACCAATCGAGGCACAAACAATGTTTCTTACGGAGAAACCGGAGATATGTTCCAGCTTTGTAATCTATTCTGTCCTTTCCCTTGAGGGCGCTTGGCTGTGGGTATTTTGAGGTGAAGGTGTATTCTCCAGGTTTTTTTGTTTGTTGCCTGGCATCTCCGTAATGGTTAAATTTTTCCGCAATGGAAAAAAAAAGTCACAGGAAAATATTTCCGCAAATCTCGATTCTGCGTTGAAAAAAAAAAAATACTTCCAAGTGAAACCTAAAGTGAATTTTTTGTGGGGGAGAAATCAACATGGAAGATGATTGCCTTTATCGCAGGATCATCGCAAGTGGGGTGCAGGGGGGGTAGGGAGGGAAGTATGGATAAATTTCCATTCGCCTTCTCTTTGATTCTAACATCCTTGTATCCTCCACTCAGACATAACATACAAAGACTAGATCCCCTGATACGTTTTGTTATTTTGTTAAAAAAATTTGATCAGGGGTTACCTGGTACGCATTGTGTGAAATGTGGGGCATGTCTCTCTCCACGATAACTTTCAACCCAAATGTGTCTTCTAAATACAGATACATTTCTCGAAATATTATTCAAATATGAAATTTTAAATACAGCAAATTACTCTTGTTCGGTGGCAAGGAAATTTTCTTGTCCAATAGAAAACAACACAGCCATGTGATTTTTCTTGATTCTCGGTAAACTGACTTCTAGAGTAAAACAAAAGAGTGATTTCATTGTAATGACATGAATCATCTGTCAACATAGTAGGGCGTTAGCAATCTGAATCTGAGGATGTGGTAGTCTTTGTCTACTAAATCTAGTTGAAACCGAACTGGGTGCCTGGTAACACAAACTACACTTGAATTTATATGGATGGTATCTGTCAAGTAGTAATTATCAAACAACCCCTTGAACTTTTATCTTTCAACACTATTTCGGAGGATTCGAATAAACCGAATTGCCTATTTCATCCGAAGTTTTAGATCAACTGAAACAATAAAACGCTATTATTTGCCAGCGCAATTGTCAAAGCCTCTTTTACCTCAATAGGAATACCATTCCTCATTAGTCAGTGTTGTCTTCTGGCCATGTGCATAAGAAGTTTTCCAGGTGTGGTAATATCCTATGTCACTAATGGTTTCCTTTGATAAATCATAGATGAAACATTCATCTAGTGACTCATGGAACTGTATGATCTATCCGATCATCTAAATTGTTCTTGAAGATTGGAATCCTTATGAGTTTTCCAAAAAATAAACCAGAAACTTCCCTATGTTTTCTCTCCAGAATTTTTTTCTGGAAATTTTATTGCAAATTTTTGCAATACTATTATTAGCTCGCTATATTTGTTGAATGTGTTACACAAGTGGTCATGTTTCGGCCAGCAAATCATACACCTCCTAACAAGTTAGAAAACATTCATGTATAAAGAACAGCAATCTACACATAGCCAAATCTGATAAAGATAACAGACAGTTCTTAGTACCTTGCAAAGTCAGGATAATACTCTGCTCCTTCCCTGAAAATCCCTACTACCCATGCCCTATAGATCATCGATTAATCTTAAAATTCCATGTAGTTAAAGGACTATTCCTAATTTATTCATATATAACCTAGGACATGGCCCAGTAATGGTTGCAAAATTTTTTTCGTATAGACATCCAACTTCAGGGTTAGAAAAATTGCGGTACCTGGGGGTGTTACACTTCACTACAGATTATTCAATCTTCATCTGACTCGACTTAAAATGAATCTATAAATCTAGTATAGAGTCAAACCCTATAAATGCCCTAATTGGATTGTCAGTGTTCGCTACTACTGACATCTTTGTTGACCAAGTAGAGATGGATTGCTCCACAAGGATATTTGAAGGACAGCTGCAAATTCTGAAGAAAGGTGCAAAGATCAAACAAAGAAAATTAATCAACGTATCGAGGACCCAAGACATACAGCCACATTGAAGATGCGCATGGGACCAGGAATTCCAGTCTAAAGAGAATCTCGTACTATGCAGCTACCCAAGAAATAGGTACAGTTTTAGAATACTCAAACCCAATGGAGGAGCGTATCCCAATTTCCACTTTCTTAAATTACAACGAACTATTATATGTGCAACTGGCTAGTTGGTCTATAAAAGGATTTTAGCCATTTGAGGCAACATAGGAGCAGTCCTCCAGACTCCAATCCCTCAGCCAGGTATACCAGTTAATTGTTGTTTCTAGATGATATAGTTACTCTACATTGAATTTTTTTTAAAACAAGTTGCTCTGATTTTGTGGATGTAGGGGTAAAGGACCATGCTCATTTCAACAAGTACATATATTGCCCAGTTGGAGTAATACCGGCTTAAAAATCCACCAACTGAGTTTGGACAAAATTTTCGTTTAACAGGGAATATAGATGTGAGCATCACAAACTTCAACAAGGCAAGCGCCGTGGCGCAGTGGAAGCGCGCAGGGCTCATAACCCTGATGTCCTCGGATCGAAACCGAGCGGCGCTACTTTTTTCATTTTTTTTTACCAGTCGTTTAGAAAGGTTAATTAACTAATGCATTACAGTTTCCAGACCTATCTTTATACCTCAGTCTATAGCAAATGTTGTTGGAGTGACAAATGGGCTTTGCTAGGAGCTTAAACGTATTGATATTGAATGATGCAAAAAATGTTTAACTCATCATTTTTTACCATCTTGCACAATTGTGATGCCATGGTACCACATAGAATGAAGAAACATAGGTCCTGTAGCAATGGCCCTAATACACTAGGACGGATGGTATATCTTGTCAAGACATCTGAATATTAGAGTAAACATACATAGAAATCTGGATGTAAAATTTCCCATTCAATTGCAACAAAAAAAAGTGCAGCAACAAGGCCTTGAAAGCTCTATTAAACCATCAATAGATGATAGACCCTTGTGGAACTACAGTATCTGCGGCTGGCGAAATGAATCATGTCATCTATGAAAAATGTCTTGTAAAGAACCCATGAAAAGCATCGGTACTTGCGTAAAAGTGTTGAATCTGACATCTAAAGGCGCATTCAGCATAAAAGATGAATTGGAGAATTAGTTGGGTTGATATATATTCGTACTCTACGATATTGTATTGTTGAAAGTTTGCTTGTGTTCTCTGTGATGATAGTGTGGTATAACACTCAGGTAGTACTAGACCCATTTGACTCTGATTAGTTTTTGGACTTCTGTTCAATGACACGAAAAACAGCGATTCGAATTTTCACTATTAATTCCTACAGTCATATAGTATACGTGTCTACTTTGTACATATGAGAAATGAAATCGATAGAGACCCCCCCCCTCTCCCTCCCCTTCATTCGATTGCTGCAAAAAAATAAAATATAGGAAAGTCAAAAGCCCCAAGGCAAGTAGATCTGGTCATAGAACAAACACTAAACCTGCATATCGAATTCAAGTTTTTTTTTGAATATCTGACGTGTCTCTAAAAAATACATTTCCCATTACGTATCAAGTTTAACACTCCCGAGAGCCAAAAAAAAAAAATCAACTTGATTACACAACGCATCAACTACCTTTTTCTTTCATTGCATACATACTATATATACACATATACCTACAATGGTAAGTACCATCTCATCCAGATAGTCCAACAGGTTAAAGATCAAAAACTAACATCGGGTTTTAGGCTGTCCAAACACCAAAACAAAGAGCCGCTAATGCCAAATTTGAAAACAAAAATGTCAAGCAATGGGGGAAACCAAAGAAGGAAAATAATAAATTTGAATTCCCAGTTTCTAAAACATGGTTATTCGTATTGTTGTTCTTAGTGTGTGGTGGTGCTGTTTTAGAATTGATCAGATTGATCTTTTAGGTTTGAGAATGGAGTGACCATTAACACCATTTTAAAAGAGTGATTATTATAGACCATGAGTTATCCTGTTTTCTCCAGCACATGCTATCACGCATTCCCCATTCCCCAAGAAGTTGTCGAGATCCCTAATTGATTTAGAACGATTGACTTTGCTTCCAATAAAGCCTTAACGTTATTTCAAACGTCAAAGCCGTGTACTATATTTTGAGTTGATTATTTTTTTTTTGTTTCTTCATACGTGTCCATCATTTAGTTTCTTGAGTTTTATAAATATATAACAAAAACTAAACAAAAAACAACCATAGTGAATATCTATACATCTCTAGCTCATTCATAACATCAGAGGTGTGTTCTAATTTCCCTCTATTCTCCCTTGCCATAAGATTGTTGTACTTCTGACAACCAGTAGGCAAAAAAAAATTAATAAGGAACAACCCCCTTAAACCCCCTAAGAAAACCTTTGTAGAAACCACTCAAGATTCATCAGGCATATTCTTTATTATCATCACTTTCGGAATCTTGGTCAATATACAATTTACCAAAAGAGGGAATTCGTTCTTTTAGTTTTGGTTCCTCGTTTGCTTTTATCGAATTGTACTCAGGGTCGTTTTCTTGATACTTTATTGTACGTTCCGGAATTGGATTACCAAATTCATTACCAAAACTATCATAATCTTGCTCAATCAAAGAAAACTCAACTCTCCTGTTGTTGATGAAGTTTAGGAATGGTGAGCATGTTTGAATCTCCGCCTGTGACAACGGGTTGATTGTCTTCCCATCAGATTGATCAAGTATACCATCAAGTTGGGATTCTTCTGGCAAGGTCGGTACGCAAGTAGATGACACGGGCGTGTTTGGCAAATCAAACCGATAACAATGTTGACCATTTAATGGACTTATTAATTTCAAGTGATTGTTTCTATCAACAATCGCCAATTGGTTAAGATTCGAATTCGCAACCCTTGAGGGTGTGACTACAAACTGCTTAGCTTTAAAGGATGACAATATCCACGAATCCATAAACTTTCCTGGTGCCACTTGATCAGTCTTCTTCTTTTTAAAGCTGTTTGGATGATTGTTGTTTAGACTTCCGGATAAGTAGTTTATATTATACCAATGAACTGATCCTGATGATTTGGTAATTACCCCAAATCCAGAATTGCTTCCAAATATTCCACCCTCATTTCTCTTTGCATCATAATTGTTAATCAACCAAAATATCTCCTCTATAATTCCCGAGGTTTTCCCTCTTATAAATTTCCCTATAACTTCAATTTCCACTGGTAAGCGATATAAATCCCACATATATAGGGAGTCACCCCTGGAATTAACATGGACCAATTGAAGATCATATGGGGACAAGGATACATGCGAAACACCCCCTGGAGGCTTAAATGTACCCATAACTGTGTCATTCCCAAGGTCAAGCACACTTAAAATTTGGTTGTTGTTAGGTTTTAAATTACTAGCGCGGTTTTG
Source organism: Hemisphaericaspora xylanilytica (assembly GCA_030563365.1). NCBI lineage: Eukaryota > Fungi > Ascomycota > Pichiomycetes > Serinales > Debaryomycetaceae > Hemisphaericaspora > Hemisphaericaspora xylanilytica. Next base: position 27,395 of record JAKUCC010000045.1, on the reverse strand, counting down.
GATAGTTGTTGCTGTGTTGGAAGCAGTTGAATATAACAATTGTCCAATAGACTTGCTAATCGAGTTGATTGATACGGGTTCTGTTGTTTTGTTTGTTGGATTATTAGTCATATATGCTTTGAACTTGGCAGATGATACCTCAGATAACTTGAATAATCCATCCAAGGCAGTGTTCGAAAGACTAGAAAATACCTTAGCTAACAAAGGTTTTGACAACGGCAATTTCATTGGAGTAAACATAGAACCTTTCAAATAGCTATTACTTTCACCATTTGAGTTACAAATTATTGGGTCTAAGCTAGTTTCAGAAACCTGCTTCCTGCCAATAGTACTGTCATTAGCTGCCTTCAAATGCTTATACTCAAATTTTGTAGGCGAATAAACTAACCAATTATCGACAATATCAAAAATTGGCACTGAATCGCCATTTAAACTAGTCTGGAGGATCAATTCACTCTCAGAAACTTTGCTTTGATAGGAATGTTTAAATAGTATTGGAGCACACAGCCTTTTACGAATACTAGGTAGCTTCATACCGTGATTGGCGGATAGTATTTCTTGTGATTCTTGGTCAAATTCAAAAATTGAAAGGAAACCCTGGTTGGTTCCCACACAGATAAATTTAGAGCTTGCCTTGATTGTGAATTCTAATCGACCTTGACCGAACCTGTTAAGCTTGCATGGCAGAGCAGTCTCGGTCTGTGTATCATATAATGAAAACGTGTGTGATTGCAACCAGTATTCAGATCCATCCGAGACTATCAAGAGGATGCAGTATTCGTCTTGAGTACGCTTCAATACTTTGAATACCTCGATGCTTTCTTGGTCGTCGATTGTCATATCTACTTGGCAATGTAGAAAGAGCGTATCTCCATCACCAGAGCATTCATTGGTAGGCGAAGTCCAATCCCAAACTTCCAATTTGCGTTCGACTGGGAACAATATGAGCAATTCCCCATTGGGTCCATTCTCAATAATAGTTTCCATGTCATCATCAATAGATTCATCTTCGGAATTACTTGTAGAACCATTTGTTGCATTCGATGGCGTAGGAGGGTAGTTTGCAACACCCGAGGTTGCGGATTTAATTTTCTTCCATGTTGCTGAAGCGGTACCTAATCTATGTCCTCTTTTAGGATTTGTATGGCTATTCGGAACTCTAGTTAGTATATATATATATCTTCAGGTCAATGGTTTCCCAACAATTATTATACATACAGTTTATTTATTCTAATAATGTCATTAATCAAGGCTTCTGTCATATCGGGGACAAGATAAGAAGGAACAATAAATACTTGACAAACTCGCTTGTTGTTTCGTCAAGGTGTTTGCTTGTTTGACTGTAGTTTAGATGAAAACGTGATGTCGTGTGTAGCTAATTAATTTGAGGTGTATCTGTCAATGATGGTCAATGGCTGTAATAAATTAAAAATTGTGTTGTAAAATTAAATGCTCTATGGAGTGCTCTTATCTGTCTGTCTGTTTGCGTGTGTGTCTCCCCACGGGTTTAATTTTATTTGCGTTTTATTTTTATTTAAGGGAACAATGGAACCAAAAACAGAAAAATAAAATAAACTACTTGTGGTGTGTATGAAGGTGTTAAATGACTAATTAAAAAGGTTTATCAAAACAATGGAGTACCTACTTGTCTTATCTTGGGTTGAATTATCGTTTGACAAGATAAGAAGAATAGCTGAAATGAATGTCAATTGGTATAAATAGATGTATAAATAAATGCGACAACTAGCAAAGGAATCAGCGGAATTAGGAGCCAATTTGTTTTTAATTAAATACATCACACCGAGGGGCAAAATGCAAAGTGCCAACGTCAGTCGAGAAGCAGTGTCCATGCCCATTGCTTTTTCGCGTTCATGTATTATGTCATGTAATTAGATTGCTGACACTTACCTGCATAGAAACCGCCACTAATGAAAAGATCAAAGCAAGTTAAGCCTGCACACAAACAACAATGCCACCAAAACCGTTTACTTGTATTCCTTTTTCTATTTTCATAATCTAGACATACGCCACTCTACCTATATACAAGGTGCTAACGCAAGAGAAACTTATACCATCAAATTGCTATCGACGTTTCGCCTCGTTTGACACATGGCTATTATAATTTATTGTAGCAAACATCGACTAGGCAAAGTCCGTAAGTTCTCGAGTGCATGACTGGAAGCGAGCAAAAGAAAAGTTTCAATGTTGATTTACCCCACAAAAATTAAATTTTGCTTGTGCAATAAACATATCATGTTGATGGGTATCACCGGAATCTCCTTTTAGTCATTCAATATTTCCCAATACGTAAATTGATCTATTATTGTTTGTTTACGTCTATACGAAACCAGGATTTTACTTCTACAAAATCAATAGAGTAGAAGAGTCATTCAGAGCGTTCTATTCAAACTTCTTATTCGAGCAAAACTTTTTCTTTGGCTGACATACCTAGAAATAAGAACTAACTAGTAATGGATGCCCATCTGGTATTGAACAAAGATGAACTTAAATGATTGATGTCTCAAATAGAGAAAGTAGAATTACTTGGAGTTGGGTTTGTTGGATGCAAACTGCAACCCAGCGATATTCAAAATTTATACCAGGAAACAATAACACTGGTACTCTCTTTTTTTTTGCCCCCAGTACACAATGTATAATTACACTAGACAGGAGAGTTTTCCTTAAGAAGTAAACATTCCTTTCCTTTAAGAGAAACTTATAGAGAGTATAGAAATAGGATTAATACTTATTGTGAAGGTTATATGAATGGGCTATTAAATAGGGACCAATTTTCTACTCTAACCAGCCACACCCACACACTCTCTCTAAGAGAAAACTGGTTGCCGATGAAGGAGATGTAGAATGTTTTTTTTTTTTTTTTTGGTTTGATGTGAAGAAATTCCAGTTGAGTTTTGCCGCAAGAAAATTGCTTTGATTGTATTATTGTTATTGTACACTTAGTTCTTCCGAAATCTCTCCTTAAATATTTCAAAAATTGGTTAGAAATGCAATGTTCTTAAATCGATAACACGTCAGACTAACTACCCGATACACCCACCTAGCTTATCGTTAAATAGCGAGTGAATTCTCCAAATAGGGATTACGATTTTTCACTTCCCCGAAGATCCCAGTTGCTGATTGAAAATGTCGTTTCACATACTACTTGATCAATATCCCATTGAAGTTATCGAGACAATACTTGAATATGTACAACTTGAAGGATTGATTCAATTGATTGAACATCATCAATTCTTAAATCAGAATTTGATGATAAAGGCAGCAATGAACAATTTGATATGTAAATCAAACATTGCTTTCAATAATAGAGTCATTCAACCATCATTTTTACACATGTATTGTCGGATTCCGACGTATGTTGCTAAGGATACTATGCAATTTCTCCCTAGCAAATCATCACTCTTTAACGTGGTAGACTATTGCAATCAAGAGTGCATTGGGCCGGTAATTACAGTAAGTTTTTATATCTGGACATTGCGCGATATAGATCAGTATTTGCTCATCGTCTCCACACTAGGTAAACATGGTGATTCGTCAATTTTGTATAATTTCGAACTTGAATTCAATCCCGGATTATTATACAATTTAAGTTTAAATTATGTGTTCAAGTTATTGGCAACCAATTTAGGTAGATCAATTGTTTCTATTACAGTGTACAATTATAGTGGCAATTTTACATTTGATATTGACGAGTTTCCTCGATTGGAAAACATTTGGTTTGAAGATAGCAATATCAAATTTCGATCTAATTTTAATTCTAATGCAAGTTTGAAAACGTTGAACTTACATCCAAATCTGTTTGGATGGAACAATAACCATGCGGTTCATTTGTATAGATCAGTACCGTCTGATTTGAAAAAGCTCAAATTGGGAAACTCTATAATCAAAGAGAAATCAATCGCTTATAAGGTCCCGCAACAATTAGAATCGCTCGATTTGACAAAGATTAAGGACAACACTCCCAATTTCCAGTACATTAAATTACTAATAGAACAAAACTTGGGGAATTGCTTAAAAGAATTGAGTGTCAAAAATTTATGGGGAGATAGAAACCAAATTATAGACTTAAATCAAATCCTATTCGATGTTCCTGAGAATTTACAGAATTTACAGGGGTTACAAAGTTTTGCGATTATGGGATTGAATCGATCAATTGACTTTTCATTATTTAAATTGTCATCTCTTACCATTACAGCCGTGGACAATTCTCGACTTCTTGACAATTGCAAGTTCCCTACTACGTTGAAGAAACTAGATCTTAGCAACAATCACTTAATAGACTTATCTACCATTGATCAGAGCTTGCCGGAGAACTTGCAACATTTGAATCTAGCTGATAATCCAATTGACTGGGAACTACATATTCCAAATTTCCAACGATTTACGAAATTGAAATACTTGAAGTTGTCAAATACACATTTAGGGTCTCATTTAGATAACATTGAATTTCCGGATTCAATCGACGCTTTATCTTTAGAGGTGAATCAGATTCCTTCCATTGAGAATGTAAAGTTCCCAAAGAATCTCACCAATTTAGGAATTGGGTCCAATATGATCAAACAAGTCCAAAGGCCGCAATTTCCAGCTGGTTTGCAAACAATTCATTTGACTGAAAATAGACTAGCAGGAAAACTAGACTTGTCAAGGAATCAACACGGGGAAAGCTTGATGTTGGATATTGTTTATTTGAATTATACACTTTTATCAAACATTCAACATATCCAATTGCCCAATCATATTCGGATATTGAATTTCGACTATTGTATACTAAAGAACTTGTCAGATATCGAGTTTCCGGCATCCATTGTTGAATTGAGTTTCCGTGCATGTGAAATCAGCATCATTAAGAACATATCCTGGCAAAGTGGATCCAGATTGAGATATATCTGTTTATCCCAGAACAAATTGTCAAGATTCGATATGGTGTTGCCATTATCAGTAGAAACTGTTAATCTTGCTGGGAATAAGCTTCCGAAAATTAACCCTGGAACATTTAGCAATCTTGAACATTTACAAACCTTGATTCTATCTGGGAATAAGCTAGACAGTTTTATTTACCATTTCAATTCAATAAGCTTGAGAAGCTTAGATTTGTCATTCAATAATATTCGAATTTTGAATTTGTCATTCCCCAAGAATTCAGTCACAGAATTAAGAAGCGTCAACCTTTGTCTGAATAAAATCTCAAATTTGACACCATACATGATAGGACACGATCGAGACCTTACTTTCCATAATAAGCTAATTGAACTCGATATCACAGACAATAAGATCAAATCTACCGAAATGGAAACCAAACTCTCTGACTTCCCTGCAAGCCTAAAATGTATGTTTGTAGGATATTCGGGACAAAGAGATAGATTTGGCTACGATATCGCCAAGAATATAATTCCCGGGGAATTATGTCAAGGCAAGAGAGTTGATGTACCGATCCATGAATAAATAATTAAATGCAAAAAAAAGAATAAATTACTTGCGGCTTCTATTAGATTTTATATATACAAGGATAACACAGACACTCACGTTTAATTAAAGTCTCTTGCTTGTAAATTACGGGTCATTGCCGGTAACGCAACTCTAATACCATCTAATTCCTTTGTCATCTTAACTTGACACCCTAATCTTGATGTCTCAGTAAGTCCAAACGCTAAATCTAACATATCATTTTCGTCATCATCAGGTTCAGGTATTTCATCATAGAATTCTGGATCAACAATAACATGACAAGTTGAACAAGCACATGAACCTCCACATGCACCTTCCATATCCAACCCGTGGGCTTGGGCAATGTCCAATATATTATCACCCTCTGCTACTTCATAAGTAAACTGTTTACCGTCTTTGGTTATGAATGTTATATGAAGTTCTTCTCCTGGCTTTGGTTTGTGAATGTGTCCGTGGGATCTAATTGCTGTTTGATGGAAGTTGGAGACTAAGATTTTTGTCAATGGGGTTGGCAAATTAGTTCGACGAATCAAGGTATGTGATCCCACTGAACGAGTGGGGAGTCTCGTGGATACTTTGATTAAATTTCTGAACATTTCTATAATAAACTTCTAAACCTTCTATATGTAGACGTCAAAGCAACACACACTCAGTTGGATCTTCAATGGGATTATTAAAGTATTGGTGAAATATTTTTTTCTTTTTTACTTTCTTTACCAACTTTGTACGGCCCGGCTCATTTCGAGTCGAACCAAAAAAGATTTTTGACTCTTAGTCGGCGTTAGTCATCCTATGAAAAATTTCCGATTACCAAACAACTGCAATTGTATTATATATGATCTACACAACTTACAAACACAAAAGATCTCAATGACTACATAAGAATCCATGCAGGTATCTACATCTAAATAACCACGAGGCTTTCACTTCCAAAACTAACATTCTTTGAAAATCTTGGATGCAAACACTCAAGTCGGAAATACTTGTCGGAGATTAGGAGAACTTACTGGCAAGCACCAAGAAAATCAATAAAATCAATACAGCGATAATCCCATAACTTATGAACTTATTCGCAGTCAATCTCCGACTCATGGACTTCAAAGTCTGGATGGAACGATCGACATAATTATCCGCCTGCAGAAGAGTATTCCTAGCTCCAGTAATTTGTTCTCTTTGTGATCGCAAGTCATTAAGAATATTACCTCCGATAGCTTCCGTTTCCAATGCAATTCTCTGACTGTCATGCAATCGTTGTGATGATCTCTCGAGAGATGAATTATTGCTCAATAATTGTTTTCGTTGTTGGTCTTCTAAACTCCCAGGTTCATAATCTTGATCGGAATATCTATTTCCAAACAATTCAAATTTGTCTTGAGAATCTAGTAATTGTTTATATCTATCCTTGGTTTCATCTATTTGGGTTTTATATTGACGGATTTTGGAATTGTACGATGCTCTTTGATTAGATGGGAGGTTTTGAACTTCGATAGTCATTTGATCAAGCACTTCTAGGGCCTCATCGGACGCAGCTTCTATTGCTCGTAAGCTATTCTTCCTTTGTTCTGAAGCAATGTTAGTACAAATGTCTTGTTAATGAGATTAAACAACCATGATTATCACACATACCCGCATCCTTAACAGAATTAATCTGAGCTATCTTCGTTTTAGCTTCCTGCAAAGCTAATTGAAACTCCGATTCATAAGTTGAGAATGATTCGGACATTGTTGTTAACGATATAAACAAGAAGTTCTGCAGGGGAAGTGGCGTTGGGTGTGGTGTTGATAATGTCTATGTGAAGGGGAAAAAAAGGAGGTGATCGAAACATCTTTCGTTTTCACGTGCAACCGGACATTTAAATCCGTCTACCCTAGAGATAGAGAGACTGTTGTATTAATGAAACTTATACCTATCATAACTAAAATCAATCTACGAAATATGCGATTCGGTAATCTAATGTTGATCATAGCGAGTTCTCGTCTCAACTTCATCACCAACATCTTCATCGTCTTTGGACCTGATTTTGTAGTTTTCAAATGCCGCTTTTATTTGCGACATAAAGTCATATTCCGGCGCAGAATCAATCGAAGTGGCAGATTGGGTCTTTGATAATGCATCCAACTCATGCTTCAACATTTCGGGATTGACTGCAGTATTGGCATTCAATTCCGGAATAGCTCTCACTGCATTAGCCTTAGTGTGACGGGTTCCTTCTTCTGGATCCAAATCAAGTGCGTGGACGGTTAAATTCAATAATGACTTACCGGATTTTCTTCTAACCAAATTGACACCAGGAGTCTGACTACCTGATTTGATAAAGTATTGCATCACTTGTTCCTTGTCTATAGATGAGATATCATCAGTGTCGTGGACATACACAGAAGATTTTCTTCTCTTTAATGGTGTACGTGGTGTTCTTGGCAATCTACAAGATGAACCATTGTCATGGATCCATTTAGAAACGATAGCAGTCCAACCACATTGATGCGAAGCACCCAAACCTCTCCCAGTATCAGCATCAAAATATTCATAGAATGGAACATAATCTTTAAAGAAAGGATCCTTGTTTACAAGGTCATTATCTCCATTACATGCACGGTTACCATCTTCATCTCTGAGGAACAAATGGATTAACCGATGTTGGATTTCTTGTGCACATTGGGCTAAATTCAAATAATCACCAGAGCCTTTTGGACACTCAATCTTCAAGTCAGGACCATAGTACAAGTAGAATCTTTGCAAAGCATCAACTAATAAGAAATTGGTAGGAAACCAAATAGGACCTCTCCAATTGGAATTCCCTCCAAACATACCAGAATCAGATTCACCTGGTAAATATTCCACAGTAAACTTTTGTCCATTGACGTTCATTTCAAAAGGATGATCTTTATGATACTTAGACAAGGATCTAATACCAAAGGGAGATAAGAACTCATCTTCGTCAAACATCTTTTCCAAAATCGCAACCAATCGTTCTTTTGATACCAATGACAATAGCAATCTTTCCCCTACACCCCTTGTTTCCATTGAGGCGATATTTCTGGCAGCAATATCCTTCCTGTGTTCAAGGAACCAATTCAAACGTTTCCGGAATGATGGGAACCTATCTAATAAATCAGGTTCTAAAGTCAATGATGCATATAAAGGAATCAAACCAACCAATGACCTAACTGGCAATGGTTGAGAATGCCCTTCCCCATACCGGATTGCGTCGTAGTAAAACTTATCATTATCGTCCCAAAGCGAATTTTTCGTACATCCTACATCATCTTGATCAGCACCTCTAAAAGTCATAGCATCGGCAATGAGAATGAAATGCTCAAAAAACTTCGATGCAATGTTTTCATAAACTGGTCTCGTCTTTGCCAATTCCAAAGCAATATTCAACATTTGCAAGGAAAAGAATGCCATCCAACCAGTAGAATCGGCCTGTTCTAAGTGTCCACCGGTGGGTAAATCTTCTGATCTGTTAAAGACCCCGATATTATCCAACCCCAAAAATCCACCCTCGAAAACATTATTACCATTGGCATCCTTTCTATTGACCCACCATGCAAAATTTAACATCAATTTTTGAAAAACTCTTTCTAAAAAGTCAATATCTTCGACTCCGTACATTTTTCTCTCGATTTTGAAAATTCTGTAAGCAGACCACGCGTGAACAGGAGGATTAACATCATTGAAATTCCATTCATATGCCGGAATCTGTCCATTTGGATGCATATACCATTCTCTCAATAATAAATCAATTTGATTTTTTGCAAACCAAGGATCAATCATTGCGAATGGAATACAATGGAATGCCGAATCCCAAGCAGCGAAGAATGGATATTCCCATTTATCAGGTAGCGATAAAACATCATCAACATACATATGACTCCATTCCTTATTTCTCCCATTAGCTCTATTAATTGGTGGTTTAACCGTTTGTGGGTCTCCCGATGACCAATAATTATGGATAAAGTAGTAAAATTGTTTTGTCCATAATAATCCAGCAAAAGCTTGTCTTTGAATTTGTCTCAACTCATCACTGATTGGCAATGGTGTGATCTTCCAATAGAATGCATCAGCTTCGTGTTGACGTCTGCTAATGATTTGATCCAATTCAAATTCATCCACTTCGGTATTTTCTTTGGTCAACTTGTAACGAATTGTTACATAATCACCTGGAGGGACTCCTCCGTTTTGATTAAATTGGAACCAAGCACATGCTTTTGTACCATGGCCTTCGGGATTAACTGATTCCTTCGCACCATCGACAACATAGTCGTGGAAAGCATCTTTGACATATTTATATTTGTTTGGTTGATTGTATAATCTTTGAGTATTGGTTTCATTTTCGGTGAACAAAAGTACCGGTTCGATATCTGGTGAATCTTCAGTACATCCAGGAGCGGGAGCAAATGACAAATAACGTTTGCCAAATCTTTGTTGTTCAACTTCGATGGTGTATTCGTCAATTTTGGTTGCCGAAGGTCTTGGAATATTGTTTGATTCCTCCGTACCCCAAGCCCAAGTATTTCGTAACACTAAATGAGGTAAAAGATGTAACGGAGCTGGTTCGCTACTTCTGTTGTAAGCGGTAATTCTGAAATATAAATCGTCTGGGGAATCATCACCCTTGGCGCACTCAAAGACAACGTCGAAATATTTGTTATCCTTAAAGATTCCCGTGTCAGTCAATTCGTATTCGCATTCCAATCTTGTTCTTTTGGCATTTTCATCAATTAATTCCTTGTACGGAAACTTTGTCTGAGGGTATTTATATAAGTACTTCATATATGAATGTGAAGGAGTATTATCAAGGTAGTAATATAACTCTTTAACATCTTCCCCGTGATTCCCTTGGCCATTTGTAAGACCAAATAACTTTTCTTTCAAGATCTCGTCTTCTTCATTCCACATGGCCATTGTCATGTTGATCAATTGCCTTCTATCAGAAACACCTGCTAACCCATCTTCACCCCAACGGTAAGTTCTTGATCGTGAGTGTTCAAAGGGAAATGACAGCCACGCATCACCGTCATGAGAATAATCTTCCCTTACTGTTGCCCATTGTCGTTCACCAACATAGGACCCCCACTGCCTGAATCTAACATTCTGCAATCTCTTTTCTTCTGCTGTCAATGAGTCCATTATGGCTTATATGTTGAGTATAAATGAAAGTCGCAAGTGCTGGTTACGAAAATTCCAAAATCTAGGTTTCCCGTTCTTTCCTTTTTTTTTTGGTTGCTGTTGGGGGTTTAACTAAATTTATAATTAAATCTCCTCGACAGATGAAATTCACCTCTCTACTAATAAGAAATAATAGTTATCGATTAGTTAAAGTCAATTTGTTGATTCACGCCCCTCTCAATTGAATGACTTTTGTGTAACTTAGAAGCATGTTCATTGTTCTCCTAACAAACAACAATGAAGAAGAGGTATGACCCATCGCATCATATTACAGACAACCATCAACTACTTAGGCTCTATAAAATTAGACATGGAATAACCGACATGAAAAAGCAACCAATGCATAAAGTTATATCGATAACAGCCTCCCTTTTGCTCTTGTCCAAATACCTTTAGCTATTCGTAGTATCAATTATGTAACATCCATTATACATAACGTGGTATACCATAAATGATAGGTTGATAAGTAATACTCAAACCGAGGTGTGTTTAGTCTTCTACCTAGCAAGATGCAGTTGTGGATGTGAGTAAACATAAAAGGGTTTAACTTTTGTGACATATTCTTCCTCTTGTACAACTTCCAACAAAGAGAAATTTATGTGCAGTGATTATCATTGAAACACACACACACACACACATCTGTACACATTTGAACATTTCATTTCATGTTGGTACATTCAGCATGTCGTGCATTTAGCAACAGGGAAAGTATCAGGATCAAAATGCTGCAGTGATAAATCAATAATCAGAAGTGTTTTCACAAATGTTCTTTTTGCTAGACCAAAGATCTAGGCCCTATTCCATTCAAACATGGTTGCAAAAGGAACATTATCAGAAAGTTACCCCTGTCGCTTTCTTGGCAGAAGCTAACATTCAGAAGCTATTATACTTACCGTCTTGCAAGACATTTCAAACTAGATGCTAATACCCACCCGAGGCTTGACTTTTTGGTTTGTCTAGGTACTAGTGTCGAATTGATCTACCTGTTTGGCATTCTTCCAGGAATTTCCGGACTTATTTTCCAAAAATGCGTCACAAGGAACAATTTTCGGTCTGTTCCAACGATAGCTTCTAACACCAAAGAAATTTTCAAAAGGTTCTTCCTTCTTCTGTGGATTCAGTAACATAGTATTCTCCGACTATACCTAATATATACTCTGTTTTGTCTTTTTGCAAACCACATTGGACCAATGCATAGAGATTAATTTGAACGATTGCTTTTACCTATCGAATATTCAAAAATAAATGATACTAATAATGTTCTCTATTTAGTTAGAACTACACATGCAGAGATACACAATTGTTCCACTACTTCTTCTCTTGTGCTGCTAATTTTGCTTTCATTGCCATGGCTTTTCCAAAATGTTTCAAGACAAATGGATATGCGAGAGAAAGTAAAACTACCCACACAACCAAAATACCAATATGCCTTCCAAGGTTTCCTTTATAGGTGTCAAAAAGAATCACCTTTGTTGCCTCAGCCGCATTATGAATTGGCATAGCATATCCATATCTATAAAATTTAGCACTCAATGCAAGCGGAGTAAACGTTGGAGTAACGTTACTAATCACCCAAAACATCAACCATAATCCAATTAGTGGTGGGTAGTGTGGTATACAAAGCAATGCGGCAATTTCACACGCAGAGCCAAGTGCCCACATATTAAGGAAGGACACCATCCAGAAGACAAGGAACCCAGATTTACCAAATGCTACTGTGAAATCAACTTGAAAGGCTAATGAAACAAGCGAACACCCAAGACTAAGCAAAAAGAATGACGCAACTGATGAAATATATCTGTAGATCACGTAGTGTAACGGCTTCACTCCTGATTTTGCAACGGCAATATGGTATTCACCAAGGAAATTGAATTGGAAGAATGTGAAAATCAACATATAAATGAAACCAACTTGGGAAGGAGCTAACAACACAGGGTCGGTGAACTTTATTCTATCGACATAAAGGAAATTTATCGGAGTTGTGAGTAATTGTCTTGTACCCGCTTGAGATAAGACATCGGTAGTGTTCGTAACGAATTGAAGTACAGATTGTGTAACATTTGTTTGCTGTTCTAACCATAATCTTTCCATCATTTGGATTGAGGGAGTGACATATTGACTCATGGCCATAAAATCTCTTCCCGTTTCGTAAATAGAGAGTATCGAATTATCGGAAACATTGTAGTCACCATCACCTTCGATCAAAGCATTGTAAAAGTTCCAAGTGGCGTTTGCCTTGACGTATATTGATGACCAATAGTTTTGGTGGTGTACCTGTCGTTCAATTTCCTGTTGTACTGTGTTATTATATTCTGCTGCCAATTGAGCGAACTCGCTCGAATTGTAAATATTCCAGTTTCCTCTGGTCAATCCTAAAGGAGTGTTGAGTACGTCCAAGATGGTGTTTCCGAAAATTGGAGGAATTCCTTCTATAGTGGTATCATCTTCAATAACAACAAGCATTCGCAAGTTTTTTATCCGATCATTTCTGCGATACATTGAACCCCAATATACCGAGAAAAGTGCCAATAAGCTAACAAGCATTATAAGGTAAGCCTTTGAAAATTGAAACTTAAGCTTCTTCCTTTGGGGAGCCAATGCCGGATCAAAGAATGAAAGGCCTCCAGTTCTTTTTGGTTTGGTATCCTCGCTAATATCCGAGTCTTCGGGTGTATTTTGATATTCTTTCGAATCAGATCCAGGCTCATTGATACTATCCACCTGAGACGACAGGGGATCTTTTAAGTTTCCATCCTCAGGTTTCATATTTCGAATATTTGTTGATACTTGAATAAGAGCAAAGTCGGGGTTTACCTAGGTTATGGAATAGCGCAACTATTTATATCCTGTTAAAGCAAAACTCTTGTTTGAAATTCACGATTGGAATTCTTGTAAGATAAGATGCTAAGAAATCTGTGATTTCTACATGTAGAGAAAAAGCTGGACGATATTGGGAATTCTTGCACGGATTTTATATCCATAATGTGCATCGTCAACCTAGACATTAAGTCCGTGGGTTTGTAAATTATACCCGAAGATTTGCATCCCCAATCACCAAAAATAGGCTATTTTCGGAAATTGCTTTTTTGTCCGGCCCGACAAACTTTAGATTGCGGAAATCGCAAACAAGAAAATATTTCAAAGTGGTTGACATTGAATTTGTTCACCTCCAAATGTCCAAGAAAAGCAATCAACATCGAACTTGGCGTATTTCATAAGATTCACGATTTCTTTGAAGAGAATGAAAAATTCTTGACCTGGAGTGTAGTTTGTAATGGAATATGCTGGTGGGGACTCCTCACTTTTCCAGCGCCTAGAAAGTTCAACCGGTTATTCGTGGAATAATCTACCAGTCGGAATTAGAGAATGGCATGATATTCTTCATTTGTGCATAAAACCTCAACCATTAGTCCCGAGGTCATTCAGTCATGTCACAGTCGAATTTCAATGATCTTTAGTAGTGTGTGGAGGTAATGGGTATGATCTATGGAAGAGAGTGGATGATTATTATGCGCTTCATTGGGAAACTCACGAGACTGTCCCCATTCGTAACAGGTGCTTCGTATCGTGCGAAGCTTTAAGCCGATTATCTCCGATTTAGTGAACCAAGACAAGCAAATTTTAACGCCAAAATTCACATTCTGTCTATTACAAATTGCTTACCAACGCTTAATAATAGGGCGATTGCTTCGATGGAGCCACGGCATCATGGGTAAATTTGATCATAAGAAATTTAGATATTTTCTAACTAGAAGCCTACCCCATGATTTCTACTAACCGAAGGTAGATTTCTGTTTTAAGAAATACACCCGAAAACGGTTCCCCTATTAGCAAACTTATTCATGCGTTCACTTTCAGCGGTTGCATAGATCTCTTAAAGACTGTTAATATTATTATGATTACAATATGCCATACTTTCCGATATCCGTTATAGTATGTCTCTTTCAATAACTGACATAAGAACCTGTTCAATTTATCCCTCCTAGTATTCACAAAAGGTCGTGTGAATGGGTCAATTTGTTCTGAAAGTTTTTTTTTTGGCTGCTTCACACACAGAGGAAACAGAACTGACCTTTCTGGAAGAGAGCGAAGGCTACCACCAGATCGTAAGGGTCTTTGCTTGTACATCCAATCAATCAATCATTACTTTGCGAGAAGGACACTTAGTCGAGTAGTGTCGATTTAGCACATAAGCAAACAAAGACGCATAGAAAGATAGCAACATACTTATTTGGTGTGTGTCTCCTGTCACCTGGTTCCATCTTGTGGTTGTTTTTCTCCATACAAATATTTATTTATTCGGTTTTAAAAGAGTGATCGCGTTTGAATTTCATATTTGGGCGATTCGTACAGACATATTCGTTTCACCTTACTTCATTTTTGTATTATAATACCAATCCCTACTTACGTGCTTAACAGTCTGATCAATAGCTTGTCATATTATTTGTGGAGTTGAAAAGTTTTATATAGTTACTTCAAAATCATATTATCTTCCGAATCAGATGACATCACAAGCGGCCACAGCAACAACGACAATAAATCCCACCGCAACTACGACGACTTCATCAAATAACGGCAAATTAGTTGCTGCAACCTCCCCATCTATGAAGTCAGTCGCTGCTTCATCCAATGCACATGCGCATGTGTCGACCTCGGGACATGCCACCAAAGGAAAGTCAATCAAACGATTGGAATTGGAAAGACATATACGAGAGTTTCAGTCAAAGCTAGGGAATGATTGGGAGAAGTATCATGAAACATTGAGCTTATTCTTGATTGGAAAATTATCGCGTCCAGAATTAATCAAAGTAATAACACCACTCCTCAAAAATGGCTTATTGAAGTATCATAATAAATTGTTGTTGCTCAATTTTGCAAACTCTCTCCGAGACGGACCATTGGATTTTCTGAATGAGTTTGCATCATTTTGGAACAAGAAGGCAGGCAAAGCAACCAAGGTGAAATCAACCCAATATGAAAAGTTTAAGCAGAATATCATGGGGTTGCCAATAAAAGAAAGGAGAAGAATAAAAAACATTACTAGAGATAGTGGGAAACGAGGTAAATTGAATGCAGGCATCACTTTAACCAGACATACTTTGTTGCCCAAGATTCCGATGATCCAGGATAAGGAACAACAGCAGTTACAGGTAAACAATCTTGTACAATGGCAACAAGATGTAGTTAATGGAATAAATACTCCAATAGCTACCGAGAATTATGAAATACCCGACTATGACAACTTATCTAGACGAGTGTTGATGACAATGAGAGAATATGGGTTAACGGGGGGATTGAATGCAGGAGTATTGGAGGTGCTATCATTAGGACTAGAGTCCCATCTCAAGAACATCATGGAAAGTGCTATTGATGTCGCCAAATACAGGAAAAATAAATATACTAATACTGATTACATCCCTATTGAGTCATCGGATCGGTTAACAACATCCACCAATGTACGAAAAAGACCGTTTGATGATGATGACGAACCCCAGAGTACGAACGATATCACTTTATCGGTGGAAGACTTATATGATACATTAGAGATGTTCCCTCATTTGGTTGAGCCAGGTGGACCCAAGTACAGACTCTCCACGGTCATGCTTGACAACGACGATTATATCGCAGATGGATTGGATTATGATTTGCCTCCAAAGTTGGATACCTTTAATTTCCTGTCGGTGTCATCGTCTTCGAACCCAGCTAACCCAATCAATTCTGATTCTAAAGGAACGGCGTCATCTCATCGACATGGAAATATGTCGCCGGGTGATTCATCGACTAATCTAAATGGCTCGGCTAATGCTTTGAACGGAAGCATTGCCAATGATCTGATCAAGAAGGAGAATAATGAAAATACGATATCGAATCCACTGGCATTATCTCCAACAGTCGAATCACGAATGCCTAGACCAGATGCACATATCGGAACAACCGATGAATTGAAATGGATGTTGCATGATCTTGTTTCTACAATGTAAAGAGGGTATTTATAGACAGTTTTACTTTTTTTTTTTGGTTTTGAGTGTACAGTTTTCTGCTTGTTACAAACTTGCTAGTCCTATTTATCAAATAGTTTAAAAATCTTTTGTATTATTATTAATTATAACCGTACTCATTTATACACAATTTTCTAATCTTTCCGCTTATATAGTGATTTGGTGTCGTGAATAACCTGGAGAATATCTCGTAGTTGCTGATCACCATCTTGTCCCAAGAATAAGCATTTCGATTCATTGTAGGCAAATGATAGTATAGTATCAATAGGTAGATTACTAGCATTGGACCGTGCATTTTGTGAAAATTGCTGTAAAACTCTCCTCTGATCGGGAATCGGTATCATGGACATATCCAACATGGCAAGGAAATTCCTGGTCAGCTTCCCTCGCCTATTCCCCTCAATAGCAATCTTATGGAGGATTATACTTTGTGATTCTTTGCTTATGATACGTTGAACAATATCTGAAAAATTGTCCATATTGTCAATTTTCATCTCCTGGGAGCAGATTTGCAATGTATCCCCCAATCGGGAAATATTTGCTCGGGAGTTCAATAAATCCAAACATTCATTGGCTAATGAGATGGAAACACATTGGTATCCCACATCAACGTGCCAATCGTTTAGGGTGGTCATCCGGGTCAATATGGACTTGTAACTATTAATGAGCAATTCTGCAGTGGGGAGGCTTGTGAGATTGAATATCGACACATTTGAACCGGTCAATGTGTTCTTCACAAGACATGAAAATTCATCCGAGATGTGTGAAACTGGTGTATTGCGGTTGAGAAGTTTATTGAAACGACACTGATCTATGGTTGAATTTGTGTCGATTAGATAATATACTCTAAATGTACCTTCATAGTTCATGATTGCATTTTCAAGTATGCGTTTCTGAGTTGCGTTTTGTTTCAATTTGTTCACAACACTTTCGTGTTCGTTTGATAACTCATCATATGCAGGTTGTTCTTGTTTATAACTTTCTATTAAATCGGAATTCCTTTTTCTTAAAGTTTGTGACTCCTCCTGAAGTGCTTTCCTAGTTGGTATGAAGTTGAGAAGTCCTTGCTCTATCTTTGTTATTTGAACTTTGTCTTGATGTATTTCCTTTTGGTTTTGCTCTAGTTCTGACTTGGTATTCATCTCTTTTAACTCAATCGCTTTGACTTCTTCTTCAAGTGCCCCTACTTCAGCTTTAAGTTGATGTTCTATAAGCTTTGTCGATTCTAAGTTTGCATGAAGTTTCTCAGAAAGCGCGGTTTCTAACGCCTCCACTGTCAGCTCTCCTTTTCTCCTCAATTTATCAACTTCTTTTTTGTAATCTTGTATCTCTTTCTCTAATTGATCAATTTCCGCTAGATAGGGCGTGACATCGATATCGTTTGCAATCTCCAACATTTCCTTCAGCTCTTGTTCCATTTTCTTAAATTCTTCATTAAGTTCGTAATTGAACTTACTCAATTTCACAGAAGTACTCTCTTCGGCTTGACGAACTCGCTTCATTACACATTCCTCATCTTCATTAGCGTCATAGGACAAGATTGTAATCTTGTCATCCAACTCATCAATGGCATACTTGGTCGATTTATCACTTCGTATCAAGCTATCGTATTCTTTCTTCACTTCATTGAGTTCTGCTTGCAATCGCTTTTGTTGTTCATTGTAGTTGTAATACTTTTCTTGTGCTGCGATGCCAATATTGTGATTGACCGATTTGGCTGATCTTCTATATGAAGCTAATAACGTATTGAAACTTTTTGTTGGTGACTTTCTCTCGAAATGTTCGAGAATTAATGGTGTCATTTCTTCATAATCAGTTGACGCTAGTCTGCGCTCTGCCTTAGCGTGAAGGGCATCACTATATACTGGAATTTTCGATTGGAATCGCGATATTGGACGTTGTGGTTGTGGTTGTGACTGTGGTTGTTGTGAATATGATGATGATGATGATGAAGGAGGTCGCATTCCTAGTAAGTGTTGTACCTTTGATGTGACGAGATTCTTTCGTTTTTTATTATTGTGATCAATTTCCATCGATCTATTAATATCACTTGGGGAGAACTCGTCCAATGGTCTCTTTTTCTGCATTGGAGAGTTTGGTTTATGTGAAGATGATGACATGATCAACGAAACAAACTTGAAACACCCGACAAGCCTTTTATTAATACACGAATTCTGCTAAACCGAATGGAGTCAATGGGGTAGCTAGGTTAATAAGTCAGTCAGTTTGTAATCTGAATCTGCTAGTTTAATTGGAATGTGCTTATGCTTGTTGTAAAATGAATGAATTATTGTTGTTGATGTGTTTTGGTTGGTTTGTTTACATTAAAGAAATTTACGCATCAATCACCAACATGCAAAATATAAAAATCACCGAAAACCTGCAAAAATAAAAATTGTTGCAATCAGAGTTTTGGTAGCGCTGTAATTCAATACGCCAGACTCTTTGGATGCTAGAAAGACTTTGTAATTGAACAAAGTGGTAAAATAAAGGTATTCAATCAAACAGACGATGAATTAGGTAACCTTTTCATAACATGGAAGAGTGTACGGATCTCCACCTATATATTAAATAAGAGTATTGCATATGTAAGCGGAAAAGCAATCGGACAAATCCTGTGAATAAGAACAAAATAAACTCTTTCTCCACCCCTTCTTAGCCATTCCTAGTCTTCAAAAAGTTTCGTTCTATTGCGAGATGCTACGTTCACTTTCATCCTACGAATCACTTGTCGGATTATTTGAATTATTGTGCTAGTAAGGCTATACAATGGATGAGAAGGATAGTATCACAATCTAATATCTAGCTCAATGGAACCCCCGAAACGTACTATATATAATCAAAGCTATACCTGGGCTGAAACCGCATTGGTACCTTCATATACATTGCATGGTCATAACCTTGACCCCTATTTGTTCTTTCCTACCATAGAGCACCAGTCTAATTCATTGGCCCAACAAATCCTATACCAAACTACAGAACGTAAGAACACTATGCAAGCGGGAACCTATGCTAACCTTCGGTGGGGGGAAGGGGGGCGTTGACCAAAGCATCCTCTATTGTCCCAATAGAACATGGCACTAGAATGCACGTGAGTTGAGCGACATCTTGATTATCAAACTGATCCTAAACTTGTACCTCCTTCAACCCAATTTTATCACTATGCTAATCACCCATTTCACCTAAAAGAAGCTCATCGATTGCAAATAATAATCAGTCTCCTCAATAAATCGACCATTGTTAATCATGGCAAACTCTTCCTTTTTATCCCCCTCGCCAATCCCCCTAAACTCGACCGGCATCAATCCATTCTCAACCACACAAGAAATGAAATATCGCGAATATAATATCCATAACAAGTCGCCAATATCATCATTGGAATAATCAGTAACAATCACAAACTTAAACTTGGTCATTGATTCCCAAAAATGAAATCGAAATTTTTGTCCCAATGTAAATGATTTCAATTCATTATTGGTTGACACCAATTTAGTAGCGATTGTTTTTAGCGAATATATTAATCCAAATAGAAGTTTTGATTTGTTTGATTCGTTGTTTTTATTGACTTGTCCTTGGGGTAAGGGAGTGGCTCCTGTGGTGGAAGGGATTGTGGATGTGGCTGCATTTGAGATGGACGAGGATGCGGTGGTGGTGGTGGTGGTGGTGTTGGGTGTGGCGCTTGTGGTATTGGCAGTAGCCGCATGCGAGTATTCTCGGCTATATATGCAATTGCAGTGGCGATCGAAGATAAAGAAGGAATAGATGGTCATTGTGAGTATGAAAGTATGTGAATCAAGTGTGTTTGATTTCAATGCGTAAATTATTAATGGTTGCTTTGGCTTTGATATCGCTACGTAAATTTTCTTTTTTTGTCGGCTTTGAATGTTTACTGTGGAAAACGTAGTATCTGGTAGCGCCAGAATTCGAGTAGCAGTTAGAACCTTGCTAATTCCCATATACAGCCACCGTTTTATATCTAGTTGGATATTCGAAACACAATATTATACTAATAATGTGGCTCAATGAAAATGATTTATTGGTTTATTTCAAATGATTGCCATCATCGGGGAGACACCTTACCACTATCTATTGTATGGTAGCGCGAAATACCGGAGCTGTTCTGCTAATCAACAAAGTGCATTGGAAACAAGTAGAGATAGACATGATAATTTTCAAAACTACCATTGATATGGACAGGATAGGGGTAACAATTGGTTTTGCCAGGCACGACTGACTTCCATATCAATCTGGTCATCCCTTTCTCGGGGTAATGTGCGGCTCACATTTATAAACAGAAAACCTTCTCCGTGTCTCGCGTCGCCTTTGGGAAAAAAAAACTACTTGATAATTACTCAGTAAAATTTCGTACTGAAGTGTCCCCAATTGTGCTAGACATGATTGTATACTACAGTTTGATGACACATTTCCAATTACGTGGTCCCGGTTGAAATTTAAAAGGTTGGATACGCTGATTCCGAAACCTAATGAGGGAGACTCACACAGTATACGATGATGGGGGGGTGTCATTGTTCAAATAAAACGAATGATACTCTTGGTTTATGAAAAATATTCTATTGTCGTAACAGAACCCCAATTCGAATTTTGCCTGTCGCTTACGGAAACCAAAAACAATTATCATCGTATTATAAATTTATTAATGATTGATTAAATGAACATTTTTTTTTTTCAGTCTCCAGAAGAAAAACGTGGGGTAAATTGTCGTAGTTCCTCGGAGAATCAAATAAATCCGAAGATGCCACTCTACGCAAAAGACACTCCCCCCATTAACCAAAAAAAAACAACACCATTTCCTGGTCATCACCAAGGACGATCATTCTTTTAAGATTGGGATGATTGTCTTGGCAAAAAAGGAATTTCTATAGTGTTCAGGTGTTGCAAAGACTTTAGGGTATGACTAATTGGAAATCTTCAACCAATTATTACAAACTGTTGCCAATAGGGGTTCGGAGCCAAAATATAAATTGCTACTCGGTTACACAGCATATGAGAGGAATAAATATCCAATTAGGTGGTTCCCTGTTTATCCGAATTCAAAAGACAAGTATGCAGTAGTACTTCTTTTATAATCATAAAGAAAAGCAACGGGTTTAAAAAGCTTAAAAGGTAAGAGAAATTTGGTGAAAAAGCCAGAGAATAAAAAAAAAGGAGAAGCTGGTCCGCCAGGCCCCTCCCACCCCCCTCCTTTGATTTGTTCTTTTCCGCTACAGTGGTGTTGTTTCTTTCTGTTTCTCTCTCTTTCTTTCTTTCTCTTTCTCCCTCTGTCTTTCCTTCATTTCTTTTGGAATGTACTTTCGGGTAAGCCTTACGAACGCCCCCAAACCCAATCGGTAGGGGGATCCGTATCAGGGTTACTTGCAATTTTTGTTGAGCCACCAAAATAATTTCACTCAACAAAGAACTTGTATTTCTTGCCAATATGAGCTTAAGGGTTCGCCCTTGTGAACATATATATATATATGCAACAACAACAAGATAGAATGAATTGTTAGTACAAAGAGATCTAGACCAAGACCAACATTATTATTGTAATTCTTGGTAGTAAAGTAAACTTCAATCGAATCACGATGGTCATTCACAGATCACCGAAAGCGGCAATTATTTACACCTTAAGCGCATAAGCTTTTTTTTTGTTTTTTTTTGGCCGCTTGCGAAAAATAAACAAAAAAAAAAAAGAAGACACTCCCAATATTTTGAGTTTTTTGGCGTTGGGAGAGAGACCGGACAATATGCAGTACATTATATTTTTTGGAGGGGGGACTGGACTAGTTGATTTATCCTGCAGCTTCCTGTCAGCTCCTTCCTCCTTTTTAAGTTAATGTTTGCAGAAGATGTATTTTAATGAGATGAAGAAGAATGGTTGTTTGGATACGATGAGGGATGTTACCTACACATTACATAACCCAAAACGAATGAAATAATGGAGTGTTCAATTTTGAGTTATTTACTCACAACTCTAACAAAAAAAGAAATCAAACTAAAAATGAAAAAACTGTAAACAAAAGAATGCCGTTGGGCCAAAATATGAAAAAATGCAAAAAAAAAAAAAAAAGATTTTGCGGTTTAACCATTAAAGTATACACGCATTGCAACCCTAAAGTAATTCTAACATGTAAAAAAAAATGGTCAATTAAAATAACCATAGAAAGAGAACCTTGGTAGCACCATCCCATAACCATTAGTAGTGGAATAACAAAACTGTGGCACTACTAATAACCACTCTTGCACATGCGATCATGAGCACTTGTAGTTATCTAGGGGTATTCTGCCTGGACTGGTGATGATTGCGTAGTGTGTGGTTGGTGTGGCGGTCATAGCGGTTGTGGTTGTGGTTGTGGTAGTTGTGGTGTTTGTGGTGGTGGTGGTGGTTGTACACACAATTCAGTTCACGTGATTGTTGGTGATTTTTTTTATTTTAATTGAATTATTTTTTGGGGGGGTTGAGAGCTTTTTACAGTTGCTAAAATATTTATTTTGGTTAAAAATTATTTTTTAATGGGGGGGTCATAACCCTAACGGACACAACCGACCGCCAGACAGACACACCGGACAGGGCAGCCCAGACAGACAGACACACCAAAAACTGGAGTTTATAAATAACGCAATTTCGTTTCCCTTTTCAGTTTACCATTTTTACTCCAGATTTATTTTCACTTATATAGATATCATCATCATCACTATAGCTATAATTAGTTGTCTACTACTGTCACTTATAACTACTACTCTACTGTCATAGCATCGCCAACAACAACCACAGTTGCTAATACGACTACTAACTACTACGAATATTACTACTACAACAACATCTAGTCCGCCTATCAAGTTTACAACTAATAGTCGCATCAACACTATTTATTCATATACATATAACACACAATAACCAATGTCCATAGACCAACGTACTAAGATCGATCAAGATATACTACAAGACATGGAGGAAATATTTGAATTGGAAGATTCTACTTCATCATCCACCACAGCATCCACCATAATATCACCGTCGTCGTCATTTACAGCTGATTCAATCTCCAACCCATCCCAACCATCAACGCCAATCCAACAATCACCGTTATTATCAGCGTCATACTATAAATATCACCACTATCAACTGGATGAAGGTGAAGATGACTTGTCATCCAACTATGACTATTTGTTGTACGAGTGTTTTATCTGCAAGCAGAGGTTGGAGGGTAATCATAATTGCACCATGTATAGTCTGCATCGGTCGTCGTCGTCGTCGTCGACAACGTCGATTGTTAATGATCAACAAATTGAAAAGAACAATCAATTGATTACAAGTAATTATAGAAAATGGTTATTCGATTTAACGCCGAAGTTGCCTTATTAGAAGTTGGTATTTGTTAAGACGTAACCAGCAAATACCCTTTTACTATATCTTATTGCTTATTATGAGTTTATGACTATTACTATATTTAACACACAGTTCGGCCGGGTTTTGGGGCTGTCTTTTGCATTTTGTTGGTTGGAATTTTTTTTTTTTTTTTGGCGGGGGCATAGTATGTGTTGGTTCTTTTGTTTTTTTTTTGTGGGGTTTGTTGGTGAAGGTTTGTTAGTGCGTGTGTGTCAGTGTGTGTAAAGTGTAAGGCATTTTTGTGGTCAACACTCCCACAATGTACACACACACAATGTACACTATTTGGTAATAGCACAACGTGCATTATATTCATATTACACTATCCTAATCTAAAACATACATACATACTTACTTACTTACATATATATATAAACTGGTTTTATTTATAGTTCATCCTTTACAAAATGGTAAAATAGACCCATGAATTTTATTTCGTACAAAGTGGTTTGCACGTGAGCATCCCCCATTCCAGTCATTGTTTTCTCGGATCCGATGGGAATTGTGCTCTTGGCAGATGAGCTAGAAGAAATCAACGTCCTGCACTATGCTGCAACCGTCAATCTGGAAAATCAAGCCTTCTTTTGGGTTTCGATGACATTCCTTACTCAAAGATTATTGCCAAATATGGGAGTGTACTGCCGAGTGGAACTACGCATAATCACCCTGTTTGTAGAGTTTTGCAAGATAATGCACCAAAAGTCCAAGTGCATCTATTTCTAGAGAAAACGATGGGTTCAATATTGCCAAACCTAGTAGTAATCAATGAAATTGATTCTTCTAATATAACAAACTTTGCATTTCTCAATTTGATTTCCTGTTCGTAATTGATAGTTCTCTTCGAAGTGTTGGAATATGGGCTCGGTTATGTTGATAGTGTAGAGGTGAAGTTTTGTGGGTAGAGATTTTTCAGCATAACCCAACCTTTTGTTGAAGTTTAACATGTTGATATATATTAATTGAATTTCTTATTTTCGAATAAGGGACTTAAATCTATATATCTAACTTAAACCATTCGACATAAATGCTTAATCCTAGTATGGTTTTTGGGACAAGTGTATCATAAACTAACTTGTATTTCTAGAGAAGGTATGACCTCGTTAGCACATAGTCTGTAGATCTATTTAGTAAAGAAAAGGAATGCAAGTTAACTACAACAAATATATCGGTTATTGTACTTAATTTCAAAGATTATTCTCGTCTACTTCTTCTGGGGTGAAAATTGCAAGATATTTGACCATTTCTTAAGGCGAAGTACAACCAGATGTGCCTCTCATCACTACCAACTACAGAAATCATTGAACTAGTAAAAGGTATATCAATTCCCTCTCCTTGTGCCCCCGCCAACACCAAGAGAATTCCACAGGCGATGTTCTAGATTCACATACACCGAATATAACTGGTTGCAATTATGTCACACACGCGTCGTGAACAATCACAAAACCTCAAACTCAAACTTCATCACAAATCGAAACTAGTGGCCGTCCATAACCGGAGCCACGATAAGCTTTAACTAATACCCCCTTCGCCTCCCCTTGGTTTCGCGTTGGTGACAAGTGTCCAGTAGTGGATTATGAATCAACCAAAATCAAGATTACTCATCACAAAGCTGTTGTAGTTTATTAATTATGTACGTTTTTTTATAAAAACGGTTAGCACGCAAGAATATGCAACATAAAACAACGCAGCGATACACCTCCCCCCCCCCACCCCCTTTCATGGTTCTCTCGAATACTACAGAGTGTCCATCTAGTGGTTTTATTCGGAAGTGGACATAACATATTCGGCGAAAGGAGGTGGAATGAGGGGGCTGTTCATAATTGTTCCAGTTCAATCGGTGTATAATCCTATAACTGGAATAAAAATCGCGTCAGTGGGATGGTAGATATCTATAATAAGAAGAAGCCAATTTTTTGATTGGTGTGGGTATTTTTATTATCATAATAATTTAATCAAAGTACTTCTCATATTTTCAAGGAATTGGTCGGGGGTTGGGGGTTGGGGATATATCAACCCAAACCCAATTTCTGAAAAACCCCAACCAACGCTTCATTTTCATATCTTCCCAGAATACTGGCGAATTATCAAATCCACATTCGAATCGTTCGGTATATGACTGTCAATTGAACATACGCGCCGACACACCCTCTCTCGACGACTACACTCCAAGGGGACACACAATGTCGTGGAGAACGATAAACAAAATATATCTGTCTCAAAAGATATCCCCCCCCCCCCCCCCCGGAGTGGAGTGGGAACAGTGATATATATATATCACTCCGACTAGAGTCATGGTCTTAGCCATGGTAGTTTTTCTTTTGGTTGTCATTTATCTAGTTGGTTTTGTTTGGAGGGAAGGTGGGGGGGAGAGGGGGATATATATCAAAAACCTACATCATTCATTCAATGATAAACATCTATTACGCCCAACAATGATGTGATTTTTTTTGAATACCTCGGCGCAGATCTTCTTGATATTTTGCACAACACTGGAGATTTGATGAACTTCTGCCGTCATATTAGTGGTGGACGGGGACATCTTTGTGCCAAATTTTGTTTTTGCAGCCAATTAAAAAGGGTGTGTGTTACTTTACACAAAGGTCCAGATTACGTTATATATATTACTGTCTAAATAAAATATGATATTAACCAATCTAATCCTTCCCTACTTCTCCCCAAACCCAATCATCCAAATCTAACAAAACATTCTATATAATTTCACATACCAAGGTTTATTGCTCAACAATATCCTTTCCTCAGCCACTTCCTGCTTGACAATCTCCAAATCAATCTCTCTTCTCCCGGTATCCACATCCATTTCGTCGGCCGTCAACCATAATTTCCGCAACGGGATCCCCCGGGTCTTCTTCACGTATAGTTTATGACCCAACCATGAAACCACCACTACGGGGGCACACACATAAATCTCAAAAAACTGACTGGCATTGGCGTGGCCACCTTCTCCCGGGGGGAATAGCGCCGCCCAGAATTGTAATACCAAAATAAGCACGCATCCAATAACGCCATACCAACTATAATAGACCGATGAACAATATAGTAATTCCGCCTTGGGGTCGCGCGCGCGGTGGTTTAGTCCGGCGCGGAATCGTAAATGGGTGATGTTTATGAATAAATAGGTGAAGATGGCGGAAAGGCCACATAAACTCAACAACCACCGGAATATCTTGACGGTGGCCAGGGGGATGCAGATTAAATACGCCAATAGTCCAAATGCAAACAGGATGAGTAATGCTCCCATGGGTCTTCCCTTGCGGTCGATATAGTTTAGCCAGCTGGGTCCTTGTTGGAGTGATCCCAATGCACACATGGTTCTGGTGGCGGCGTACACCCCGGCATTCCCCACTGAAAG
>JAKUCC010000044.1:0-34279 GCA_030563365.1 Hemisphaericaspora xylanilytica | reverse complement strand
TCCCCTTTTCCCCCCCCCCCCCCATTAACCACCCACGCATTGATCCATCCACTCGATGCTCCCTTGAATCTCTTCTTGGCGACCGCGCAGAACAAGTAGGTGTGGAAGAGGTATTGGTTGCCAACTCACACAATTTTTGATTTCCCACAGATGTTCGTCAAAGGGATCTCTATCTTTGTGTCCTATGATTGTTCATAACCCAAAATACACCCAATTTCCTAGCACCAAAAAAAAAATTGTACGAGATGGGAGTCTATTATTTAGGTATGTTTGCTGGAAAACGTCGTCGTCAGCCTCAGTCAACACTCTAAAGCTAAGTGTGGAAACGTAAGTTCCCAGAATTTGTATGCAAAGTAAGCATGAAATCGCATTATCTCTTGATATAAGATCGCCAGATAGAAACTAAGATTTCTCCTTTCAATTCTCACACAATCATAGCCGTATGGTATTACACACGAGTAAACGAAATTCGTTGTGTTCTCAATCATAAGATTGTACAATACAACAATATACCTGAATGGTCACCCTCACAAACAATGAATACATAATTCAAATCGAGTATTTTTACTCGATATGTGAGACGTTGGATGTGAGTTTTATTAATTGCATAAAATTTTCCAGTTGACAATAGGTTGACCTTGTTGGGTCTTATTGTTGTACTCGGTTCTTCTCGTCCAGGAATATACCCCAAACCAATTACAATATGATAATCGTCCAATTTCGATTCGCGCACATATCGGTAGAATTAACGACGAGATCAATGATGGGTTGGATGCTCAAACCAAATCATGTAATTTGCAACAAAGGATTGTGATGCTTTCCTTACATTTCAAATTAAACTTTATGGTTCGATGACTAGACCAGTCCATTTGGATGTCATTAAGAACGGCAGAACTAAAGAATGTGCCTCAACTCCAGTCGTGGTTCGAGTACCATCAGCACACTTCATTACATGAACTTGCCAGAAACTCTTTGTTAAAGAATTATTGTACTTTAAAAGGCGCGCTTCAAGTCATGTAATGAATCGACAATTAGTTTACGGTGTTCCGGTTCTTTCCTTCTATCATCATCTCAGGTTGCCAATTAATGCTTTGATTTATTCTCCCATACCGCCTGGATCAAAGGTGGAAAGGAAAACCTGGGATCAAGCCTTCAACGTACACGTGCAAAATAGCCTCATAATCCGAAAGGAGAAGCGTATTGATGAGGTCGCGATTTTAGGTTAAATTTGAGTAGCATTTAGTTACAAATATTGGCTAAATCTCGCAAAAAAAAGACCCACTAAACTAGGTACCAAAAGTGGATTGTATTCGATGATCACAGCAATTCCATCTTTCCATCCATCTATTACAAGCCCTTTATTTCCCAGAATGCAATCTGTATGAGCAAAATGGCTTCTTTTGAACAAGTTCAACCAATTCGTGAATCCGCCAATCAACCAAAGGATTCGCCAAAATTTTACATCACGTGATTTAAGAACATAAATCACGTGGTTCAAACTTGAATTTTTGATCCAGAAATCGAACAACGACATTTCAATTGTTATGCGCGACATTGGGAGACATTGTGTGGTATACAATTCCACCCACCATGGAATGTTTTTGAGTGGTAGAAATGTGCTGACTTCCCGATTACCCACATTTTGCTGGGTCTGCTCAGCAAATTGTACGGCAACTCCTCTCTTTATAACTGTCATTCAAATGGATAACGGAAGGTCCATAATGAATAGTTTTGGGTACTCTTTCTTGATGAAACAACGACCTGTTTCCCCGACAAGTTGACTAAAATATTGCAAGAAATAATAATTACAACCTTTATGCAATTACAAAGGACCTTTAGACCCTCATGTTGGATCGTTTCAAGACTGACTTATTCAATCTCGGTCATAAGATCTTGTATTCATTCATTGTAGACTCTACATACATCACTACTTAACCCCTCATTCTAACACTTTGGCTAAACAATGAATTCACCCCTTATCTTATCCATCCTTGTTCAGGAAACAGATTTATTGGTCAACGGAGTATCCCTACTACCATAGTCTATCTACATAATTGGCTATTGTGTGAAGATAACAATGTATATCCTACTATTTACATAATTCGGTGATAACCTCAAGAGACGCGTGGTTTGAAAATTTCCGTCGGAAAAATTAGGAAGTGAGCCAAATACTTAAACAGATCACTGCCATCTACAATCACCATCACTACTCAACTAACACATACACAATATGTCATTAGCACGAAAGAGGGTACGTCTTCCCACTCTATTGACAATTATTATATGTATCAATAATACTAACCCCTCCTCACCAGAAACATGAACTCCCATTGACAGATGAAAATGTTCAAAATACCAAACGACAAAATATCAACCACAACAAGATCATCGCCAGATTGTACAGCACCAAGGAAACCATCCCTCACATCCCCATCATAAGAAAGTCAGAACCAATACTAGCTGGTCGTAGTAGCGGTTGTGACATTAGATTGTCGGGGGCAGATGTTTCGTCCAAACATTGTTTATTCACCATTTTTGCCAGTGCTCAACGAGAATATATTAGTGTTACTGACATGAGTTCAAATGGATTGTTTATTAATAATGAAATATTGGGCAGGGGATCAAAAGTGGTTCTTAAGAGTGGAGATAAGATCCGGTTCGCCAAAACTGGAGGTCTGTTCGTTTTTAGATATAATGAAGATATTGTTCTTAGCCATCAAAAACCGAGCTTCTTTGATGATTATATATTAGGCAACCAATTGGGATCAGGGCATTATGCCGTTGTCAAAGAAGCCAAAAATAGGAAAACGGGTGAGATTGTCGCCGTTAAAATCTTCCATCCTAACAAGACTGGGAAACAATCCGACGATGCAAAATTGAAACAAGAAATGGAGCTATTATTATCAATTAACCATCCTAATATTGTTAAGTTTGTCGGACACTATATCGAGCCCATAAATGCCCATTCGGTGAATACATATCTTGTATTGGAGAAAATGAATAGTGGGGAATTATTCCAACGAATAGTGAACAAGTCGAAATTACGTCCTGATGAAACAAAGGCATTCTTTAGACAAATACTTTCTGGTTTAAAGTATTTACATGACAAAAACATCATTCATCGAGACATAAAACCCGAGAATATTTTATTAGATATAACACCAAGGACCAGTCCTGATCAAAAACAAACCGGTCCTTGGGATAAAGATGAATATGACGTTCGGGTCAAGATTGCCGATTTTGGACTAGCCAAATTCATTGGCGAATTAAAATTCACCAATACATTATGTGGTACACCAGCATACGTGGCACCGGAAATTTTGAAAAATGATCGAAATTATACCACCAAGGTTGATCTATGGTCGGCAGGAGTGTTATTGTACGTGTGTCTATGTGGATTCCCACCATTCAGTGACGAATTGGCGCCTCCAAATATGAAGGAACAAATTCTCACGGGGAAATATGCATTTTATTCCCCCTATTGGGATGATATAAGTGACATTGTATTAGATTTGATCACCAATTTGTTATTGGTCGATGCTAATAGACGATATAATGTGGAGCAGACATTGAGCCATTTCTGGTTTGTTGAGCAAGAGAATGATGATAGTGAACCACAATCACTGCTTGAACCAAGTCTGTTGAATTCCATTGCTGGTAGTTTATCATCTCAGCCACAGAAGAGAATAACTGTGAGAGCAGATACAGTGCCATTGACATTACGGGAAAAGTTTGAATCAAGTTTAGAGGGCCTGCAAGATAGACAGAATATATAGATAGTTAACAAGGTAATTAAATTTAAGATTAGTCGGCGTATTACTGTGGTACGATTGGGAAGTTTATATGGAATGCGAGATCAGTAAACACGTAGCGTTCAGGTGGTTCTGAATACTCATTATCATAGACGAATTAATATCAATCAAGAGATAACCTGGAACTACAGAATATAAAAAACATTTAATATCTCTTAAGTAGTAGATATTTTATAATGTAGCAAGCCTCCTCATCTTTCAGCACAGAATAACCCCTTTGCTAACTCCTCACAAAAGCCTAATCTCTAACCAAGAAAACTCTTTCACACCCAAAAGCAACAGGAATATATTCAGCACTGCTATTTGAAAGAATCAGATCACCACATTCGTAATGCACCTATGTTAGGCTTACTCAAACCTTAATATCATCAACACTGGCAGGAGCTAGGAGAATATGAGCACCATTGCAATCAGCATCTTTGTCCTGACAACCACGTCATTATCATTAATCGATTGACCCATGTGGTCTGCTCTTGAACGTAATGACTTCCATCCGTTCTTTATCTTCCCTCTCATATGATGAGGATTACAATTATCGAACGCATTTTTCGCTCTTTTTTTAAATCTCTTCAATCGGACGTCTCTCCGCTTATGCACATTGTGGAAATTCATAGTTTCATCAATCAAGGTTTCTGTTTCACTAATTGATACATCCGACGTCGACTTTGGAGTTGGTGGGAGGTCGCGTTTTGAAGTTGAATCACACGAGGTGTTGTCGCAATATATGGTCGAATGACTGGAAGTATCACCAGGTAATGATGCAAGTGGTGGAAGACCGCGCTCTGGACGGAGTGTGGTTTTGTGGTCAATAGATCCACTTGGGATTCCGTTGGCATGGACTTTCGTTTCTTCAATATAATCGGATGTTGGTTTTATGTGCAGTTTAATCCTTCCTTTCATTAAATGCATTTTCCCACTCATCCTTTTGAATTTACCAATAGGAATAATCTGTGCTTCAATTGAATTACTGACAAAGGTTTGAAGATCCGTTTCTGTGGCCAAGTCGATCAGTCTGCTGGCTTTCCGCGCGCGTGTATCAAGTGAGTCAGATACTGAAGGTCTAGGTTGTAAGTCCCCTTCAAAGAGTTCGACTGGGTCGAATAATTCCTCGCTGAACACACTATGGTAGTGAGCCTTTCTTCTGTTGGAATAGAAAGAGTTCACCAATTTGGAGAAGCTGTTGAGGTCATCGAGGTTGGAAGTTCCGCGTGTGTCGTATTCAGATCCAGTTGAACCAACGATGTCAGCAACGCTGTTTGATTGAGTGAATGCAGTTTGCGAGTTGCTGTTGCTAGGAATTTTCAAAACTATTTCATTGTTAATAGGATATTTGGAATCTTTAGCATTTTCAATAACAGGGAAAGTACCCAAGTTTAAGGTTTCATGCAAAGCATTGTGCTGATCGTTAACAACCATGATTTCACCTGCATTGAACACTTCATCTTTGAATTCAAAAGGGAAATTGGTTGGTGACTGGTTCAATTTGTTAATACTTCTCAGATAGATGGAATTGTCGAAGACTTTTAAATTGGTCAAACTGTATTGCGAATTATGGGTTTCACTAGTACTATCGCAACAATCAAATTTGGAGGAATCACTGGAAGATTGAAGGAGATTGTAGTATCTAGGCATTTTCTTAACTTTCTCAATTATAGTAGCGTCGCTGTATTTTGCAACTAAGTTTGGTTGTTTAATCTTACCACCATAAATGCAAGGTTGTAAATTGTCAGTGTTGTACTTCAATTTGTGGATGTTGATTTCTTCTTTGGCGGCTAGGTTGTAACATGTTTGAAAATATAAATTCTTGATCGCGTCATTGATACAATCTTTCATAGATGCAATCATGCGGGTTTTAGATTCTTCGAATTTAGTGAATTGAAAGGACATTGTGAAGTTTATCGATAATATCAGTTGAGTGGTATCAATGAGGAAGAAGATGTTCAATTGTATTTGTGGGAATTGGCAATTCTCTTAAAAAGGTTAAGAACATTTTTTTTGCAGCCGAACTACTAGTCATATGGTAGCACACTAGATCTGGAACCAAATAATTTAGACAACCTTAGATCTCTCCTGTCAGGCTACCAAATAAACGTTGGCTTAAAATACAAGCGGTCTTATTTTAAAGTGTACACAATAAGGACTTGTCGAACAAAGCCATGCTCTCCTGCTATTCGTTTACAACCAGGTTAAGGTAAAGCCTGGCACTAACAAGTCAACTGTTATTCAATATTGTCGCATACAATAGTCTGTGCATAATTGCCGGGAATTTCCCCAATAAGGTCTATGACAAAGAAAAGAAACCAAAGGAACAAAAGGAACCAACATGTTCTCTTAATATCAAAGAAAACTATCACGTTATCCTTGTTTGGGTATGAGAATGTCATTGATTCAGATCACAACATAATTGCAAGCCCATTTGCTGAATAGAGTACTTATCTCGGTAGCCGTTTTCCATAAAGCTCAATAAATTCCCTAAGGTTGAAAAATGATCTCTATCAAATTCTGAGAGATCGGAATAAGGTCGGAAAGTGGTAGAAACCCTCAACAACCATAGTCGCTAATGGAGAAAGTTCTTACCAGAATTCAACAATTGAAATCGTTAATACTTGCAACACCCAAAAAAACGAGGAGATTAGTGGTGATCAATTTTTCTCGTTAATAGTTTCCATATTTGATAATTAGCCAACCAATCAATTGGGGAATGGTGATAACCGGAATTGGTAGTGACAAGTGGATATGCTTATAATAACCGCGGACTCATGCTGAAATACCCCATCGTGAAAAGAAATAAACTGTCATTCTATCATATAGTTCATTAGTAATCGCTGACAAACATTACAGGGTTGGCGACTTTATTTGACATACCTGTTGTATGAACCGAGTGGTACCAAAACAAATTTCCTTCAATAAAGACAGACAGATGGATTCATTCATGGTGTACAATTGATACTCGATTGAAACTTTATTGAGAACAACCAATTGTTTGAATGACTTTCCAATTGACGATTGTTTTCGGTTGTGATTCCAGATCCATTGTTTGGCAAACAACGCGTTTGGATTTTTGTTGATGCAGCTGCACGAAGAAAAAAACAATGGTACCTTTGTTCAGGAGTTAGTGTGTTAGGTGGCAAAGCTCGGTTACAAAGGGAATGTGAGTTTACTGAAGAACCCAAATCTTGATGATGACGAATTGATTGGCTTTCCCACGATACGAGAATACACGGGGGAGTGTTGGGAGGCTGATTCTAGAAGTCATGGGTTTTCCATGACTTTGCATTTTCTTTGTCCATTGTTTTTATTATTTATAGCACAATTACTGTTGCTACTCTTATCCCATTGACCGTGTTGAAATTCTTGGTTATAGATTACTTATCTTGTTGGTCTTGGCATTGAGGGATAAGGTTGACAAGAAAACTGCAAACGTCATGATTAGTTCTGACTTAATAATAATCTAATGATAGCAACTACCATACAAGTCACTCGTTGAAGCCACAGGGTGAAATGGTGAAATAACAGAGAGAAGGAATATCATAGAAACACACAACCAAAAGAAAGACCCATCATTCATCATCGCATAATTAAACCGTGGCTTTTGTTCTGTATGTTTAAACTCCTAGAGGCTCTTGTGTAACGGTAGATTTGGGAGCGACGGGAATCGGGCATACTTTATTACGCGCCTTGTGGGGGGCTCAGAACTAAGCAATGGGTACTAAATCAGATAACAGTATCATCTAATCATCTGTTGTAACCGAATTTCATTCCCCTGCATCTTTTGTTAACCATGCGCCAAGGTTGGTGTAAGTCATTCTTGATGGGTGAGTGTGTGTATTTTTGGCGAAGTCGTTTATGTGTTCTGTTAAACCTTGTGATGTCATTTACTTTTCTAAAGTATTGGGGGGGAGGATTGGCAATTTCTGGTCATCCATTTTCATCGTCTCGTATATGCCCCGAGAGATTTGAAAAAAAAAAATGTCTCATGCTGCTTGGACACTACGACAACAACAAAAAAATAAATGATAGTAAATAAGTAAACACAAAAAAATATTAATCATTTATTTCCAGGAGAAATATATGTACACCCTAAAAAATAAAAATAAAAAAAAAAAAAGTCTCATTTAAATAATTACAAAAAAAATTTAGTCGTGTTTAGAACTCTAGGCCCTATTGGTCACAACAAACTTCCCAAGTGTAAACAAAACATATAAGCCACATCGGGTTCTCCATCAAGCGCTTTGAATTTTCCGATATAATTGGTCCCCCTGGATTACCCTAGTAAACCACCTTGACAATAAAACAAAATGGTGGAGATTTGGGTGTTGTTAAGAAAAATCCCCGCTGCAAAATTTCTACGGCTGTAGTGACTAATTACACGGCTGAAGAGATGGTTGCGGCTTAGGGAGAGAAAAACCCCCAAACAATAAGGGCATGATCATAAAAAAAAAAGTTTGAGTTAAAAAATATTCCTGTTAAGGAACCAATGCCTAAAAAATATCCTGTTTTCTTTGTTTGTAAATCCTGGTCAAATTTTTCCAAAATTTTAATTTTAGCATAAAAAAATAAACAGAGAGAAAACCGGAATGAGAGACAAATACATTTGGAATCTGGGGGGTTTGGGAGTTGTAAAACGACATTTCCTCAATTGGGGTATAAAATACATCGATAAAACCCTCAATTCTGGAATTTAGATATTTTTGTAAAAGTTTTTTTCCTGTTAGATCCCTTTATCTTTCATTTTCAGAAATCAGGAAAAACCCTACGAGAATCATCTTTTACTGGAATGCATACAAATCAAATTGTCACTTATTGTATACGTGGTACACAAGCAGTGTTTGCGATCATTGTTCTTGGTGTTGCTGCTGGGTTCTTGGGGGAAGTTGGAGGTAATGTCGACAGAGTAACATTTGCATTGGTCACTTCGATTTTGAACATTCTTTACTTTGGGTATATTTTTGGTATCTTGCCCTACGTCACCCAAAATGGTGCTCCATCAGTTGTTATATTATCCTGCGAAATCATCATGACAATCTTCTACCTTGCTGCTATGGGTGCCGTCGCTGATATTACCCCATCGGGATCATGTTCTTTTAGATTCTGGGGTAGTGGTGATACCGCTTGTAGCTTGTTGAAGACTCTTATTCCATTTACGTTGTTCAATTGGTTATTGTTCACCGCTAGTCTTATATTGTTCATCCTTTATTCATTTGTTCCAGAAATCAAGTCCTATGGCGGCAGTCATGTTGCCAAGAACACAACCTACGAATATGGTGCCATTTATTCCGACTACAACCAACAAGTTTTGAAACCAATTGGCGGTCTTTCCAAAGAAGCTGAAGGTATTCCTCCAGCCGAAGGTGACGATGAAGCAAATGTTGGTGTTCATTCAGTTGAAGAACACGCAGAATCACACAAGTACCCAGAAGGTACCGACGAATCGGATCACCATCCAAACGACGAAGGCACCCAGCAACCAAGACCATAGGTTTGTGAAATGCTGCGCTTTTTGTTGTGGTTTCTGCCATTTTTTGTTATAATTAATACCCGATTTTAAATTTGTGTTTATTTAGTTTGCGTTTACCTTCTTTTTCTGGATATTAGTGTTAGTAATACTTTTATGGAATCTCTTTGAAAGAGGTCCCGATTGATTTGGTATAGCAGTTTAAATGTATGAATAGTTAATTGTTTGTAATTTCCCTTGAGTTGAGTTGAACTCGATTGTAGAATTTAGATAGACAAGGCGGATGATTGTGATTGCAATGACAGCGATCAGCAATTGAGATCCTGCCAGATCCCATAACGCAGATCTTTCAAGAGAACCACCTTGGAACGAATGCATGTTTTGTTCCAATGTCGTTACTTGATATTCTCCCCTTTGCCTTTACTGTTGTCGGGTGGGAATGTGCAAGAAGCTTTCATTGTAAAAATAGAATGTGATGGAAAATTTGACGTTGTCACTTCGATTGGTTGTAATTTGCTTCTTTTTCCATGTATCATACCCGCGAAAGGGGGGGGGTTGTCCCAAACTATTAATAAACATCAAGAGGGCAATGACGAACGGTTATCTTCGAACAAAGTCGCCGTTTAGAGAAAATAGGCTATAGCATGTCTTGGTGTCTGTTATTGCTTGGTGTTGAGTCTGGGCAAAAATTAGATTTGTCTATATTTGGATTCTGGAGTGGCGATCAAAGAGTTCGATTTACAAGCCTTTTTTTGATGCCCAACACCACTTAATTAAAATTGAGCAGGTAATTCACATAACCGTGAGTCCAGTCTCTGGAAGAGAAGATAGCGAAGCCAACGGTATTGATATGCTTGGTTGGATGTCGCTTCGTAGTAATTTAAGTTCTGGCGAGGCGCTGTGCAGCTTAGGACCAGGTATGGTGACCACCGAGGTAGTAAACGGTTTTGCGGATTCGGATTTTCAATTGTAATTACAAAAACAAATAATAATCCACGCAGATTAATAGAAAAGAAAAACGAAACCCAAATAGGAACCTTTGTTTCATCTAAAAAATAATTGCTTTTCCGTAACTTGCATTTTCTGGATTTGCGAATTTGATAGTAAACATTCTCACCACCTTTTTTTGATTTGTTTACACTTTCAAATACTACTCTTCTTAAGATTATCTACGCAATTAACCACACCACCTTCAATTATAATGCCCTATGCCTCAGACCAGAACACTAAGTCTTTGTATGAAGTATGTATTACTCAAACCTAATGAATTTTTCCCTCGGAGAAAAAGAACCAGAGTACTAATAATGACATAGCAGAATCTGAAGTAGAAATAGATATAGGTCCAGCTGAATCATCGGTTAGAAAATTGAGGGAAATGATGGCTAACAAGCATGACGATGTAGTAAATCTCGTGGATGACATAATGCACTACACCTATAGTCATCAAAAGCTGCTGCAAATATCCCAATCATTACAATCGGGGGAGTTATTCCCATATTGGTAGCCAGAACTTAGACGTGCCTCAATCAACCACTCCCATGACTCTCCTATGTTCGACTTTAGACTCCGAAGACGATGATCCAGCTGTATGCGAAGTGGAGGAAGATAGTGATGAAGAAGTAGCCAAAACGAACAAATAGGATGCTGACGATGTTGCAACTTGCGAAGATGATCATTCAATTTCCGAAGATTATGACATGACGGTTCCATTTGATGGAGCAATTGATGCAAGTGTCGATGACTT
The DNA here is from genome assembly GCA_030563365.1 of Hemisphaericaspora xylanilytica. Classification (NCBI taxonomy): domain Eukaryota; kingdom Fungi; phylum Ascomycota; class Pichiomycetes; order Serinales; family Debaryomycetaceae; genus Hemisphaericaspora; species Hemisphaericaspora xylanilytica. Next base: position 23,268 of record JAKUCC010000044.1, on the reverse strand, counting down.
CAATGAAACTGATTGGAAGCCTGAAGTTCAAGTAGTTAATGATGAGCGCATTCTGCTAATTAAAAGGTTTAGTACAACTTCTGCTAAGGCCATCAAAAAAGCTAGAGAATCCTTGGAATTCGCTGATTATATTTTGAATTCACAGAGACAATCATTACCAGGTCAGAAAGATGATTTGGAGTATCTGATTGAACGTGCAATTGAAATGCAAGAAATTGTAAGGTCTCACATGAAAACACGATTAGATCAGATTGAAATTGATGTCCAAATTATTTGGACAAAGAATGCGTTTGAAGAGAGGAACGAATGGTCAAAATCGTATTGTGACGAGCTCCGTGTCAACTGTGAAATGTGGAGGGATGCCGCTTACTCTTATGAAAGAATATGAAGGTAAACATAAAGGATCTACTCAAATTCGCTAGTGTAGATACTGATTATACCTGTATAGTTTGTCTTAATAAAAGGGACTTGTACGTTGAATGTTATGTATCAAAATGTATTATATAAACTTCTTGATTAAACAATTAAACAGAAATATATAGATATATTAATAATACAAGCCGTGTGAAAACTGGGGATAGGATTGGTAGTAGCCTGAGGGAAGCTTGATGGTAGTTGGAAAAAAAAAGAACAACTGAGAGATACTGAGAGGTTTTTATATTCGAATCTTCAAGACTCCAGAAGTAGTAGACTTACACCTGAAGCTAAGGCTATGTTGGCTAATCCTTAGGAGGCAATGATGAGCTATGTTGATCTATCTGAAACAAGAATACCACTTGTACAGTGTGAAACAACCATAGCTCTTGTTCAGTGCATATTATCTGACATCGAAGATGAATGACAAATTCCTGCCAAATACAATATAGATATGTATATGTATAGAGAGTAGATACTATACTATAAGTGTTGGTCTGTATGTGTTCATATATATAGTAGATAGTCCAACCGAACATTGATAATCTTCTTAATGATCTATTGAAAAGTAGAAGTTGTCAAATATCTGAGTATATAATATTTTCCCCAGATATACAACCAAAATAGTTCAAACTACGCCCATTAATAGGAATATTGGTAACAGTTATCATTGATTTGTTTTCAAATATCTATATATACACCAGTCACCTAGTCTATCAGTATACGATAACATTATATATATATATATATATCTTTACTAACCTCCCTCTCTCTATGTATATGGGTATCCAGGTCACCTTTCTGAGGAACAATTACGGAAATTACTTTTGCAGCTTTGGTGATTGAATCTACAGGTTACTCCTTCATTTACAGGTTACGGACTTACCTAATTGAGAATTTTTTTTCTCCTTTCGTGGTATGCATAATCCACAAGAATCCGGATAAACGCGAAAAAAAAACACACCTTCCAAATGAGAAACGGAATTACTAGAAGAATGTAGGTTTTCATACTAAGCAATAGCAGATTGGTATCCTCATATTGTTTGTAAGAGTCACAATACTTATAGAGAGAAGACAACATTCAGTTTTCCTTATTCAATGGCAGTAATTCTCGGATGAGGTGTTTGTATATATATAGTCCCAAGTCATGCTTTGTGCTACCCTAGTCTCCCGAAAATAGAAGAGTCGCCCAAAATCTCGTATTCAAATTTTGTGATGTTTCCCGGATGTCATACATTTCCGCCGTCAAGTTAGTTCATTAGTTGTGCACTGATTGAGAAGACTTTTCAGATACGACCAACACAGTCCTTCCACGAGAAACCTGGTCTTTCCTTGGATTGAAGAAAGGATGGATTGGTTCGCTTGTTAACAAGGAGGACCCATCCTACATCATCATGAACCATGATATTTTTGCGCCCGATGGGATGCACATTGTATATAGTTTCCTACGATACTACATAACTACATGAACAAATATGTCATTAATATTATCAAGAAGGTTACATGTGTTGTGGAAAAGACATACAAAGAGACAGCACTGGTCAGATTATCTCAACTTGAGTTGATTAGCATTTAATAGTAATAATAAAAAAAACCGGTATATTATAGTACGTACTTATCGAAAAATAGAACAAATCCAACATATAAAAAAGAAAATCGGAAAAGTTTGAGTTCAGTTCAGTTCAGCAACTTTTACATAATAGTACAAGCAGCACAGTGGAAGTGACCACCACCTGGACCTGGTCTTGGGAAGGACCAGAAGTTGTCCTTAGAAGCATCGTTAGTCTTGGTTTGAGTCTTTGCGTTTTTGTTTTGAGCAGCCATTGTTAGTTAATTGATTGTGTTGTAATGAAAAAGAAGAAGAAGTTTAATGTTGTAAAAGTGGGATTTTGCGAGGATATTTATAGTTGTCTGGAACTAGCCTTGAGGAAGTTTCGATTATGGGGTGGGATGGTACATTGCACAAGATTGAAAGTTTTAAAACACCCAAGAAATTAAAGGTTTCAGAATAGAAGATGGAATTATTCGACATTTCACCCTGAGGTTCTATTAAATGTAACCGATTATAATTATTCGTAGTAAAGATCCATGTCAAAAATCGTTTCTATTTAAATTTCCTAATTTGGCTGCAACAATGGTTGCAAAAAAACTCTAGAAAAACCAATACCAAAAAAAAACACATCATGTTTGAAACTCACTCAATCTTTAGTTTTCCAGATACAACGATTTCTAACAATCATCATCTGATTTGGCATATTATGAAACATCTTATCGGTGTGTTTGTTTGCAGATTATCCAAGAAAGAGAAGCGGGGGTTTCAACACATGAGCGTGTACAACTGCGGATGTTGTCCAAACTTGTTTATCTTCACTATATTGTGAAACGACAAATTCTTACCTGACTAATCTCAGTTTGACATTTAAGTATAGTAAATCATTTGGTAATACATACAACGGGTAAGATTGGTCCATAACAAGAAAACTCTCATTAGACCAGCAATGTGACGGTTTCATTTGTATCCAAGAAATATCTTCTTCATTATACCTTTAACACTCCTTGTTATTATATGGATGTGTTTCAATTCATTGGCCAGCAGACAATGATAGATAATAGGGTCATACGAAACGAAGTTTTATGAATTAGGCAGGAAAGGTGATAGTAAATAATTCACCAAATATTACAAAATATGTTTCAAAATTTGGAAAATTTGAGGAGAATTCCACTTGCAACCCCACAAGTTTATCCAAATTGATCTTCCTAAGAATCACGAAAAATCTGGTCAGTCAAGAGATTGGAAGTCAATTTTTACAACGATTTCGTTTACTTTGTAATGTCGTATCTCGTCGAGATGTTCTATATGAAGTCAATCTTACAATACCTGCTAACAGGTATGTACGCAATTTCTTCCTTTCATTATGTGAAGCTGTTTTTTTCAGGTAAAGATCGATCCATGTTGAGCAACTTATATAAAACGAACAATATAAGTATAACCAATACACGTCGGTGGCTAGTGTCTGGAGCGAGAACTCTGTCTTGGACTATGTCGAAGATATGCTCACTACATATGGAGTCCAACGCTACCTCTGAGAATATTACCCAAAACCCATCGAACTTGACCATTTATAGTAGGGTTATTCTTATAGCTACTTTCTTATGACGCCAGAAAGAACGGTCGTACCATAAAGCAGAGACTGAACAAAGGATTGACCTAGCTGTAATAGCCCGGAGAATGTGCATCAGCTCAGTAAAGACTAACAATTTTTCATTCAACAACAGGGCGTGTGGCGTAGTTGGTAGCGCGTTCGCTTAGCATGCGAAAGGTCTCCGGTTCGACTCCGGACTCGTCCATTTATTTTTTATGTTATTAGAAATAACATGTCTTATATAATCTATGATAGTTTTCAAAATGAGAAAGTACGTTGAAGACCGTTTGATTTGGATGATTTGAAAAAAATAAAAAGAAAATTGCATCACCAAAAAAAAAAGATGTTCTTTTGTGGTCCATTGCACCACCTCCAAGGTAGTGTACCTTTGTCAGAAATCCCCTTTTTGCAACCACAGTAAAGGATGGTTGTGTTAGACTTGGGGGTTATATAAGTTGCTAATAACGAGATCCATGTCAACTACTAGAGTATAAAGTAGACTTTCTAAGGAATTGAAGTAGTATCTAAATTGAAAGGGATGGCCAACATCGAGAGAACTCGAAGGTAATCCCCACTCATTTAAAACCATAGTATTGCAAGTATCATATTAACACTACATATCACAAATCAAAAAGCGTTGATGGTAGGAATGAATTAAAGTAACACACCAACAATCAAGTAAAACAAACCACCAACTGCAACCCCAGTAGCAATTATAAACCCAGCACCAACATTCTCACTAGTGTCCGCAGAGGTGGATTCCCGTGCTGTTGTTTCAGATGCGGTTGTTGAAGTCGCTCTTGTAGTTTGCGTGGTGGTACTTGCACTTGGTGTGGCACTGGAACTAGAGCTAACTGAGCTTGAGTTGCCCGAGCTGGAATTTGTAGTAGTAGAAGTGTCTGTTCCTGCCGACTCCGCTTGATCTGTAGCTTGAGTATCTGCTTCCACAGAATCACCTGCAGCTGCGGCGTCACAGTAAATTTGTTGTAATTTCTCTGGAGTAGAGGCAATTTTCATATACGTCTCTCTCTCTTCAGCAGTCCCACATTCAGTATAGCACTCGAACAAGCGTTTGAAATAATCTTCCCCTAGGTCACAAAGACATCTTAAATTCTCATCTGCTTGAACATAATTGCACCTTTCAGTTGCATACGTACCGGCCTCAAGGCATTCATCGCAGACTTCTTCAATCGTATCATCATCTTCATCTTTTTTGGCTAGGTTTCTTCCATAGACGTTGGCAGCGAGGGGAAGAAGGGCGACGATTGAATAAAAGAACTTCATTATTCTAATAATTAGGTGAATTATAGCGATTATTTCGAGATTAAGATAGGGACAATTACTAAGGTATATATAGTTAGATCTTAAATTTGGCTCCTTTGAAAATATCCCGAATATGGTTAGTTTCGGGAGACCTTTACACTATTGAGTTACTTAACCTTTGGTGATAATGAAACTCCCATCAATCAAAAATGCAACCAAAATCCACGGAAGCATTCCCTCAAGCTGTATCCAAAGCGAGTTTTTCTTTAAGTTAAAGTGGTTAGTATCTTTTAAGCTTTTTATTATAGTCAAGCAGCACATACTAATTCTTGGCGAGATGTCAATTATCACGTCTCGCAGACTAGATCATGGGCAAAGGGTAAATCATCCTGTCGAAGTTGTCTATACTCTCCAATAAGACCCCTTCCATTAAGGCTGCAACAGCAGTCAACCAATCAATTGTAGATATCTTAGCTTATCCCGATCGACTAACAGAAATCACATCAAGGGGGGTGGAGCAGCAAACAGAATAAATCACAACCATTTCTCCATAAACTTTCCTCAACTCAAGCTACTAACCAACCAAACATTTGACAGAAAAGCTACTCCAAATTAAGGTTAAGGACACAGTGTCGATTCATATTCTCGATGTTGAATTAGAATTAGAGTTTTGTGAATGGGTTATCAAGATTTGGTAGCGTCACACAATTGGTAGCCCTAATTCATGCATTTATAGGTGGGGGCCCATAACGGAGCAACTGGGCATCCACCAAGGAGGCATTATTAGTCTCATAATCTGTTAGCGTAGATAACTTTATTTCCAGTGATTAAAGCACATGAGAACATGTTTTATTACCTCCGGGCACAATTGATTGGTGCGAGGTGGAGGGACCAAGGGTCATAGTTTTTTTGAAGTGTAAGTACCCATGCCCCAACTCACTACCACCAATAGACTTTTCAATTGTGGAAAATTTACTGTAATATCATTTAGTTAAATGTATATACTTTTCAGTATGTGAAATACTAGACCTGGTCCATTTGGGAACCACATTAATCTCATCATGAATAACATCAAGAATAGTCCGTATACTTTCTCTATAAGTGTACTTACTTATGTTGTACATACCATAACACTAATGCTATCCTATTGCTCATTTTCCATTGCACTTTTAATAACCCCAATGATGGCACTACTTTGAATCTTATCATTACCTCCCTTTGAAATTCCATACTCAATATCACTCAACTTTCTAAAAATTTCAATTCTCGTAGCCAGCTTTAGTTTATAATTATTCAAAATTTCAATAAACCCGGCAATCAAATCAATCAATGCCAACCCCTTTATAGTCTTAAACTTATTTATGGTAATATACGCCGTTGTCCAATCATCCTTGAGTATTGAATCCAACACGGTTTCGATATCTTGCGGGTGGGGAGCCCCAATACATTCATAAATCATATTTATATCAATTGAATCATTTTCATTTTCATCCAGTATTGCCGATTTGCACGCTTGTAAAACATTCAATGCCCTTCTCATATCCCCCTTTGACAATTTAAGCAAGGCGTCAAGGGCATTATCGTCAATCTTAACCCGTTCTTTAACAATAACCTCATCGATCCTGCTCTTAATCGCCGCTTCACCAATGGGATGGAATCGGAATCGTGTACATCTCGATATCAACGCCGGGTTCAATTTATGCGAATAATTGGCCAAGATACAAAACCGACAGTTTTTGGTAAATTTCTCAATGATTCTTCTCAACGAATTCTGCGCTACTGCCGTCATGGCATCAGCTTCGTCCAATATGATCAATTTGAATGAATTACTAGAGAAGATCTGTCTCGTACTGGCGAAATTCTTGATTTGGTTCCTGACGACATCAATACCACGATCATCAGATGCGTTTAGTTCAAGCACCATGTTTCGATAGTTTGATCCGTAGATTTCTCGGGCAAGGGCAACAATGGTCGAGGTCTTACCGGTACCTGGGGGCCCGTAGAATAGTAAATGGGGCAATTTCCCCGTCTGGACGAACTTTCTCACCGTGTCGACGATTTCTTGTTGGCCATGGACTTCTTGAAGTGTTTCGGGACGATATTTTTCAACCCTGAATGTTTGATGATTGGACGTTAGTAAGATAATCAATTGGAAATCAAGAGTGAGTGGGTGCAGTTAGATACATACCATGGTAAGTTATCTCTCTTATCTGTCATTGTCATTGTATGATAATAGAATGAAAGAATAGAGAACCACCCATCGTATGTCCCTTCTCTCTTTACGAAGACGCGTACTATGAGTATTTTTTTCATCCATCAAAATCTAAAATTTCATCACGTGATTAAATTTACAATTAGGTAAGACTTGCCTATATACACCATATAAACCCACCTATTACCACTACCCACCACCATTCTCCAAGACCCAACCTCGTACTTCCACTCGAAACCGTTACTCTCATCTTCCCGGCCACATCATTACAACTGGGCCATTGGCCATTGCCATCGACATTTTCTTTCCAATAGTAACTCCACGCAATCGATTCATTGGTGGTTGGACACATAAATCCAAACTGCGCCGGACAATCACGTACAATGGCATTACACACACCGATACAGGGTAAAACTTCGAAATATGGTTCTTGTGGCAGTATCACATCCTTAACGAATTCTGTACGTTGATCCTCCGGGGTCGCGCGATATTTATAACCCGTGATATTCTTGGTTGAACATCGTGGGATTGACACAGAACATAACCAGTCTTTATATGATTGAGCGCAATCCTCGCAGGTTCTCAAGTTTGAAAATACCGCTTCGGGGACCGTGTCGCATGGGATCTGTTGTAGAGCTTTGGAAAAGTTCACATAGAGCGACCTCACGTGCTCATCGTAAAGTTGGCTTGTGGACAAGTTCGTAGTGGTTGTGAGATTCGATGGCGCTGGCACGCTATATGCGACTCGAGTACAGAAGTCCAAGTCGTAGATTAATTCACACGGGGATTCTTCCATGGTTTCGAATTCCAATGGCCTGAACACTGCGCCTCCAAACTCCGCCCCGGCAAAGTCGACAACGGTATATGCCAAGTATTTGGTTGAACTATTCAACCCGGGAATATAAATCTGTTGATGGATCCCGCCTGTGCGATTAGTGAATGAGGTTAAATAATCCCGTGGTCCTATGATCGAGGGTCCATTCCTCACTGCACACCAGGAATTATTAATCCCCGCGAAATAATCCTTAATCTCATAGGGGTAGACGTATATAGAATAAGGCGCGTCTGATTCACTCAATTTCGATACGTCATGCGTGTTGGTTTGTAGGGTTAAGTTGCCAGTTATGAGTAGGACACTTTTATCATCGGCATCAACGACACTCACTGCCGATCGATCATCCCATTGGAACACCAAATCGTTTTGCGATACCCCAATTTCATAAGTCCATGTAGCTGAGGCGTTGATGTGTTCAGGAGCCCGCACGGCGATGTATAATACTTCTTGTTGGGAATCTAGTTCGGCCGCCGAGTGTTGTGAAGAAGGTTCTAGTTCGGCCAATGCTTGGAAATAGCCGTTTTGGAATAGTGCCATTTGTCCCAATTCGTTGTTTTGATACATGGATGAATTGAACGAGTAGTAGACTGCTAGACTGGTATCATTGGGGTTGATGTTTGGTGGTTGGGAACATACGTTACCCGTTAGGAATACGATCAATTGGTAGAAATCACCAATACCTGAAGTTTTGTTGACATTGAAGGAATAGTATTTCACTTCAGATTGAATTATAGAATCACGGATTGGAGTGAATTCTTGTAAACCCTTTGATCCGTCATCTTCCTTGTCGTCGTTGTTGGCATCTTTAATGTACAGGAGATCTATATCATCTCTCGGGGATATTCTGGAAATATTCGCTTTTGGGTTCTCCTGCTGTAGATCAAATTGGTAGACTTCCTGTAACGTATATACCAGCTGTATCGACGATAGTAGAAGTAGTGTTATATGTATAAGCTTCATGTCTATTTTGTCTATATTGGTGATACGGTTTTAGTGATCTTTAGTTGATGGCTGATTTACATTCTGTCTGAAACACTATGATCCTTCACCCACAAAAAATACCCACCGTTCTCATCACGTGATTAAAAAATGTCTATAATTTACTATAAGAGACCTTCATACTTAGCATATACACATACATATACAAAACACCATTTATTTGAACAACCTCCAAAACTTCAATTTCCTTCTCTTTTTAACATCATCATCTTCTTCTCCACTTATGGCTTTCCCATTAACAGCATGCTGATTCAATTTCAAATCATCAGGATGGGATTTACTGACATTCAATTCTGGTTGTTTGGCAGGAACATCATAACTCAATGATTTCATTAAACTCTTCTTTGTACTCTTTTTATTGCCTCCACTTACACTATTTTTCTTATTCCCATTCCGAGAAGGTTCCACAAACTTCAACGAGGAATTGGGTGGTGGCGTAGTCTCCGTGGTTGGGCTTTCTGAACCAGGCGAATGAACTAAAATTTCTGGTGCCAATGATTTTAATTTATTTCGTTTCAATTGTTCTTGGACTTCCTTAAATGACATTTTTTGTGGTGGTGGGGCAACTGGGTCCAATAATGATTTAGTTCTGTATGGAACCACTCCGAATGAGTTAGATCCCGTGATCATACGGGCCAATTTACTTCCATTCCCACGGAAGTCTGGGGATACGGCGAGAATATCTTGACATAATGTGGCTGATTTGTCGGAGATGAGTTTGGCAAGCTTTAAGTAGTAATTATCATCCCATGGTTCTGATTGGTGAATCAGTTTGATAGACTGGGACACATCCAGTTTATAGGTTGTGTAAAGTTTTGAGATTTCATAATAAGAATCGTACGATTCTTGCGAGGATGCTGCTGATGAGTTGGTGCTGTGGGAATTTATCGAACTACCATCATCGACATCCGATTGTGAATTATCGGCATCGTTGGAGGTGTCTGCCAATTCATTATCTTGTTCATTGATTTCTTCTAATAATGTTGCTGTACTGGGAGTACTAATTTCCCTTTCATTAGAAATTTCATTCATTCTTGCTTGTAATTCCAATTCAAACTTTTCCATATTGACTGCTGGCACGACAATCACTGGCAATGTGAAATTCTTAACTAATCTATCAGTCAATTTCGATGAGTTCCATGACTTTAATGGAGCACCCATTTTAAAATTTGGTTTCGTACCAGTACAAACCAAATTCGGTTCATGTAAATGATACATTTCTTTTAAAACATCCTTTGTTTTCCCAGCCACGAGTTCAATTGAAATTTTTGCAACCACATTTGGATTAATAATTTGCATTATATAAGCCATGATATCATTGGCGATATTGACCATATTTTCTGGATTTGTTCGTTGACGGAATCTCATTATTGGTGTAATTGGATTTGTTCCAGTTGTGGTATACGATGAACCTCTCCTTGATCGTTTCTTGTTCAATAATGCTTGAGAATTGATTGCAGAAACCACAACTATATTATCACCATTTTCAATAAACTTTTGTAAAATCCAATCTAAAGCGACCCAAGTATGTTTTCTTCCTGAAATGTACACCAAAATTGTTCGATTGGGTAACACAGGTTTAAGTGGATACAATTGGCGATTGTATAATTTGTCATATAACCTATGGCGTTTGCTTACACTCGCACATCTATGAGTGACGATTGGTCGCGTTGGATACACAGGATTATTAAGGCTATTGACGCTTAAACTTTCTAACATTCCTGTAATCCCATGATGATCCTCTCCTGCCCCTCCAAGCACAGCAGCAGCACTGACTCTTCTTGTTGGTGATGCCAACGGTGATGGTGAAAGCTTTCCTGGCGATGGTGATCTTAGACTTGATTCTCTTCCTCGTTGTAATGCTGATTGATAACCATAAGCGCTGGATGGTTTTTTCCCTCCACTGGCCATAAATAGTTCCCAACCCAAAGCGTCATCCCATTCTAATTCGTCATCGTCATCGCATTGCAACGCAATTTCATTGAAGGACACTTGATTTAAGTATTTCTTTGCGGTGGATTCATTACTGGCCAAGAATTGAATATTTCGATATTGATCTGATTGTTTATTCTTGAAATAGTCCAATAAATCAGAAACCTCTTCTTCCTCGTCGTCTTCTGATGGGATGTAATGAGTATGGCGACGTCTTTCTGGGGATGATGATGTTGCGCCATTTGACGAAATAAACGATCGTTTTGTAAATACTTCTGAATCGCTATGATGGTGGTGTGCAACTTCAGGTGTGGCTTTTAATAGATCCACTCTTGTCTTTGGGCTTGGTGTATCTCTTGGTGTTGGTGTTGTTGATGGTGGTGTTGGTGCGGTTGTGATCATTACTGGTGGTTGAAACGGGCGAGGGTGGGGTCGTTTCTGGGGATTGTCGTTTATATGAGCTATTGATTGTTGTACATCTCCATAGTAGTCAGCCATTGTATTTTATTATCTTTTGGGGAATGAGTACTATGTAATAAGTTATACCTAAGAAGGGAATACTAGGAAGAATAGTAGTAGTGGTTATAGTAGTAAAGACAATTTCAATTGTGTAATGTGTAACTGGCTTAACTTAGCAACACAGGTTAACTTGCAATTTTTTGGTGGTGAATTTTCTTTCTTTTTATTTTTTTACATTTTACATTATTTTTTACATTTTATATTTTATTTTTTATTTTTTTATAGCATTTTCATTATTTTTACAGGTTTTTCTGTCGAAGTTAATTTTTACAAGTTGACACAAACACCATTGTTCCATTGTTCTATTAATACCCACAATTACTTATCTATTATTCGCTACCAAATGGGGATAATAGATAGATAGACATACATCTACTATAATATATATAATATATATTGTATATATAATATATGATACTAAGTAATGTACTGAATCAATTAATATTTTCACCATCTGGCATTAACTCACGTTTTATTCTTGTCTAACAGATTTAATAAGAAAACGTACACCACAAGAAAACCACAAACTGAACAAGAAGAAGAAGAAGAAGAAGTCAAAACAAGTTGAACCCAAAAAAAAGCCGTTCGCTTAGCGCATTACTCTATGGAATATACACACAGCGCAAATAGTCACAGCGCAAATACTCACCACACACAGTACACATAGTACACATAGTACACACTCACCACAGTACAACGCAGTAAAACTGCGCCGTACAACAAAAAAAGACCACAAAAAAAAACAGAAGCTTATATGCACACCCGCCTCAACTTAACTTAAATCATCAATCATCATCCATCACCAATCACCAATCAATCATTATGAATCACCAAAATAATCAGTTCATATTACGCCCTAGATGACGCCATATACTATACTACATAGTAGATATACATTCAGGTTGATTAAATATATTTTCTATTTAAGTAATCAACTTTCTTCGTGATTGTTATTGAGAAAACAACGTACAACAATCAAATTAATTGTACATTATGAGAAACTACCAGTAACTCATTACAACCCCAATTGAGTAATTTGTTACCTAGTCAGTCTTCGCTTTAACTACTTTCTATACTCCTCTGTGACTTCCTCTCACTTATATCCCATCCCATGTAGATTCTACTCATGTACGTTCAATCCCAACTTTACTTAATTATTCCTTGCATATAGTTCCATCTCGTTCAACAATACCAACGTCCACTGCAACAGTCATATTGACAAATGAGGTTGACCAAACGAAAAAAAAAAAATAAAATAAAATAAAACGCACAACTTGAAAAATCCCCAGATTACCAGAAGCTAATCACCCAAATCTATAGATACAACTATATATAATTATCTGTAATAGACTATAAAACCCTAGAGAGCTAATCTATGATAATGTCAGCATCATCAAGTAGACACAATTCTGCTACACAAGTAGAAGTTCAATCACCACTAATCCATAAGCAAATACCACTCACACAACCAATAAATGAAATACCCGTGACACCATCACAACTTCCACCACCGCCAAATCCATTTGACAATAACCAAGTATTAATCTCATCAATTCTATACAAAAGATCTCCAAATACACGACAATGGAAAAAGAAATGGGTGGTTTTACGTAAATACCAATTGAGTTATTATAAGGATTCACGAGAATATAAACCAGATAAAGTGTACAATTATCATAATTTGCTATCGTATAATATAATACCCGATCAGAATAAAAACCATTTTGCAATTTATACCCATAAAAAGACATTACATTTTAAGACTGACAATGATAAAGTGTTCAATGAATGGAGAATGTGTCTTGAACAATTTTTCCATGATAAGGATACTCAACAAGGAGGGATTGACCATGAGGAAGAGTTGATGGCTGATGATGAACAAGAAGGAGGGGATTATCAAGAGGAGCCAGAACAGATTCAACAATTCGCGGTAACCGCTGAAGAGATACAGCCCGAACCGGAAACACCGGCGATGCGACCAAAACTTGAAATGAAAACTACTTCATCAGAAGCCAATATGAACATATTCAAGGGGATGCCTTCGGCAGTAGAATATTCAGGAGCGGAAGAGTTCAGCCTTTCAGAAGGAGGGTATGGTAATACCGGAGGAGGCGGGATATCCGATGTGGCTCCAACTCCCATCAATACCGTAATATCTCCCCAGATTGGGGAAGTATTAACCACTCAGGATGAACACGACCTTGAAACAAGTGCATCGCACCCACCAGCACCACCCAAGTCTCAAAATCGAAAAGGTTCGTCGTCGTCGATTCAAGAATATGTAGTGGAACAAGGATATGTCCAACTCTTGCGCCACAATTCCCGATTTCAACATCATTGGAATCGGGTATGGTTAGTGCTAACCAACCAACAACTTGCCTTCTACAAATCAAAACTGGACGTGAGTAATAATACGATACCTCCATTTCGATATTTCCATGTTGGTGATATCCATGATGTGATTGAGTTGGAGGCCATGAGTAGGACAAAACAATGGTGTTTGTTGATTATCACTCCCTTGAAAAGATTGAGGATTTGTTGTGCCAGCGAAGAAGACATGGCAAAGTGGTTTAGTGGGTTGAAGGCAATTAGCGTTACCAATAGAAGATTATCCCAAGTTGCCTTGTAGATGTATAGAGTGTAAATACAAAGTGTCTATATATAGAATGAATTGACGTTACTTACCATTTTGACATGTACAAGCGAATACCCACCATCACTCATTCAAGAAATATTTTTTTTTTTTGCTTCATGCAACAGCGAACAATGAAATTTCAAATCAACGTTATCTTACCCACGATCGTCATCACCAAGACTTACTCTATGTCACTCTTACTATCACTGCAAAAGGTCGTCGCAGAATGAGTCTATCGCCATCAGCCAAGGAAACCATCGCCAACGCAAAGAAACTCCCCTTACCTCCCCGACTATCACGCGAGGATCACCAAAAACCCACCAATATCGAATATGAATCGCAATTGAATTTCCAAACTTTAGCCAAAACAGATCCAATTGCTTATGCCCAATATTATAGACATCATGATATCGACAGATTATGTAAAGTCAGAATCGGTAAATATGTCCAATTAGAAATTTCATCTCGTGAATTATGGAAACATATGAAGAGTACGTTGAAATCAATTGATTTGAATCATGTCACCGAGGAGAAGGGCCAGAAGAAAAAGTGGTCGATTAATGATAATATCGTATGTTATCTTTCTGCAATTATCGATCGTCCAATTGGGGATGTACTTAAGTTTCTTGAGATTTTCACTCCACAAGAAGTTGTCGGTTTATTTATAGATGGTTTGGAACATCCACTCACTGACCGCGATACGGAAGAGGCTCTAATGAAATATGATTTTTTTACTTGTCATTATACAACTAGTCGCGTGTGGAATTTGGTTAGAAAAGATGAAGGGTTGTTCTTATTGGCAATTGTGTTTCTTAATGATTGGAAGAATAAAGATTCAGCATATAATTATATTATAAATCATCTGTCACCAGAATTGGTTAAGGAAACTGCGAAATCTGATGTATTAACATCGACTATGCCAGAAGCGAGATCATCATCAGCATCTACGGCAACGCCACCATCATCGACACCACCAAAGGTGAAGACTGAAAAGGATACCTTTGAAAAGATCATGAAAGAATTAGATACCGATCTTCATCGATTGGGAATTGATCTGAATGATCCATCTAATCCACGCGAATCAGGGAAAAAATCATCATCTACAACGGCAACAGCACCAGCAACAACGAAGAAGAAAAAGAACAAAAAGAAAAAGAAAACCAAGAAGAAGGAGGCAGCGAGTGTGGATCCTGCAAATAAAGAAGGCCCGGGTGACAATGACAATGATGAAGAAGACACCCATGAGTCCAAGGAAAATGCTAAGAAGAACTTGGGAATTAAAAAGTTATTATTCCCATTATTCTTACCGACTGAAAATACTGATGTAGATGAAGACACTGGTGATGATTTTGAACAAGAACTTGATGTTAATGAAAGTTCTGAATCGGAAGAGGACAATTCCGATGGTGAAAAACCAATGATACCTTCAACAGTTACTTATAATGGAGGAGGCAGAGAAATAGAGTTATCATCATCGTCCTCTCGTGCCACCACCCCAGTGTCATCTGCATCAATTGTCGAACCGGAAATTTCTCAAGAGACGAATTATCTCGGATTAAATGACGAAGAATATGCGGAATTTGTATATGACGAATTAGATACCGATCCCGAGTTTTTGGAAATGGTTGAATCGTTAACCAATTTATTCCCGACTTTCCCTAAAACCGAGCTAAAATTCCGATTGAAATTATGTGAAGATATCCATGAATTAATCGAGGAATTATTCGTTGAGACTGAATCGCGGGAATTATTAGAACAAGAGCAACAATTACAGCAAGAAAGTCATACCAGGGTATCGGCTCGTACAGGTAATCATCAGTATGATAGTCTAGTTTATGATGTATCAGAAATCTTTCCACATTTGGACCTTGTTACAATTGACACCAAATTACGTGAATGCAACAATGATGTTGAACAAGCTTGCTTGGAATTATTAAGCCAACCAAAGAAGGGCAAGAATCGTCCAACGACTGGTGGGTTTGTTACTACTAGAAGCGTACAAAAGAGCAATGCCAATGAATGGCTTCAATTATCTTCGGTTGCCAGTGAGATTCAGGAATATTTAGGTGAACAGAATCATGTTGAGCAGCAAGATATTCTTACCCAAGTCCGCAGTGGTGGGAATTATTATAACGCCATGATTGGAATTATTATGAATTGCCGTCCTTCCATTAAACAGACGTTAACTAAACGATCAACAGGTGGTAGAGTTCAACGAGGTGGAAGAGGTGGTGCTAAGAATGTGCCCAACACGGTGGCTAGTACAAGATATGTCAAGAGTTCCTACAAGTACAATCCAAATTCTGGAGAAGCCCAAGAATTGAGTATTCTCTATGATAGTAACCCCCAATTTAAGAATAATTTCGATTATGAATTGTTTAAGAATGCATTGGAATTTTTCCAGGGGGATCCATATCAAGTGATTGCTCTTATGGCCGATTTGAACACCAAACGACCAATAAATGCAAAACCATATGTTCAAAAGCAAGCGATTGACCCATATATCATCATCTCCAAGAAATTCACAAAATCCGTCGGTGCCAATGTCACCGGCACTAGTTCCAACAAGATCCCCATGGGGGATACCTTACAGCGTGATCGATTCAATGCATATGTGCGGACGGGCGAGGTTGATCTCCATGGTTTTAAATTAACCGAGGCCATGAAGTTGGTGAAGTTGGTATTGAAGCACTGGTGGGATGAAGAGACGAAACATCGGGAACAAGAAGGTAGATGGGGTTTAATGGGTGATAAAGCCCTGATTGGCCCCGTCACGGTTGTCACTGGTCGAGGAATCCATTCTGCAGGTGGTGTTGCCATACTTAAGCGGTTTGTTGGTGATTATTTGCGGAACAATAAGTATATTTATCAAGAAGATGTTGGAAGTTTTGGTGTGGTTGGGAAAAGAAGACGATAAGAGATAGACTATGTATATTTTGTAGAATCGTATATTGTATTATACTTAGAAGTGTATATTGTATTAGAATTGTATATTATTAGAACCCTTGACTTTTACGGTTAAGGAGTCATTAGAAGGGCGTTTGTTGGGAGAGTCATCGTTAAGGTGACTTCAATGGAAACAATTAGAATCCGACCCAGGGGGATCCAAATTTTGGTTGCAAAACCGGGATTTTGTTTGTATTCGCTGCTATTATTGAACAATAAAATTGCCACCTTTGTCCCCCGGAGAATTGTCATTCATCTGTATTAGCGGATATAGGAACATCATTCTGAGAGGATAGATGACATAAGTGTGTAAGATTAATAAGAGTTATAGTCAGAGTGACTGCATCAGAACGTGTTGATAAGGTATTGTAAGGGATTACTTGTTAGGGCTAATTGTAGTGTATATCTTAGAATAGAGATAGTATAGTAATAGATGGATACCGTATGTGATGGTGGTAATTGCAATGAGTGGAGTTGGTCAAGGGTCAATCTGTCATAGTTAGACAATTGGTAGAAAAGAAAACCGTGAAGTAAGTAAATAAATAGGAGTAACGTAAACATGGAAGAAAACAAAAAGATGAACAAAAATATACCTCAAATTGTTTTTTATAGTAACCGACTTGTGATAAATTTGAAAACACACAACAATTAGTAGTAGTGAAGTCTTAGCAATACTACAATTCATTGGGATCCAATTGGGTCCACCCATTTCAATGCAGTGAACTTTATATAACATACAGAGAGGATTGTAGATTATGACACTAGTTACCTTTTCTGATCTATTATGAAGAACACTTGAAGATTCCTCTATAGTAGAATCCCCTCTGTAAGTTGGTTATGTGAATACATCACGTGGGCACTTTTAACCCAGTGGCTACATAATTGAGTGTGTACGGTTAATCTACAGTAACAATCAGATTGACCAAGCTTAGTTACTTCGGGCAAAAAAAGTCTTAGTAATAAAAGTAAACGGTCCGCCCCGCAAACAACCAAACATCAATAATAATAATAATAATA
This sequence comes from Hemisphaericaspora xylanilytica, assembly GCA_030563365.1. Lineage (NCBI taxonomy): Eukaryota > Fungi > Ascomycota > Pichiomycetes > Serinales > Debaryomycetaceae > Hemisphaericaspora > Hemisphaericaspora xylanilytica. The sequence continues at coordinate 5,353 of JAKUCC010000044.1, read as the reverse complement.
AAAACCAAAAGCCAAAAAAAAAACAAAGAAAAAAGAAAAGGAAAAATCAACTGACAATTTTGGCAATCAGTGAGGTTAATGAGTCTCTCATCTTCTTGTTTTGTTGATTTGTTTAGTCTTTTCAATTAATCAAGACAAAGTTAATCAGTTTACCCTGTTTTTCTTTATTTAAAATAAAATCCTATTGTTTACAGTTCAACTACAATCTTTTAAAATTTTTGATTTTAACCTATTAATTAAATCATAACGGGGGAACTTGAGTTAAAAACAAGAATCAAAAAAAAAACAAAAAAAAGGAGAGAAAAGGAGAGAGAGAGAGAAAAAAAAGACACTCACTCAACAAAGTGAACAAATTTAAACTTGATACTTTTTACAACCAATTCACAAATCTACAACCTACTACACTCATCTATATATACATACATACATACACTGCTACTGCAAATACTACTAATAATCAGGGGAGACAAGAAGAGCAAGAAGTAGTTCCAATCATTACTTTATAACATTACTACCAAAAAAAAACAAAACGCTGTACAAACTATTCATTTACATTCATTTTCTTAAGCACTATTTGCATTATCCTATGAAGCCATGAATAACTTTGATATAACAGATATGCATACCACCCATGGTTCATCATCTTCATCATTCCCTCAATCACAGCCACAACCACAGCAAAACAAAACTAGAAGTAGAGCAGGTACTTTACCTTCATCATTCCTTAGTCCAAATTCAATCCTCAATGGTAATAAATCATTGTCCAATTCCCCATTAAATATCCCATCTTCACATCAAGAATCTTCCCTATTAGACGCAATGTCATTGACTTTAGGTTCAGCCTCAGCAGCAACATCGTCATCATCACCGAGTGATCGCGGAGGACTCGGATCAAACAATAGACGTGTTAGATCTGGGTCATTATTCTCAACAAACTCAATTTGGAATGATGATAATCTAACTCCGTTACATTCTGATCCTAATAGCAATTTCTTAACTCCATTATTAACCCCATCAAGTGCTCAACTGCACACTCAAGTTAATGCAACGTCAACTCCATTAGATATCTCAATTAATAATAATAATAACAACAATAATAATACTAATAATACTAATAATAATATTAATGCTTATAGAAACAGATCATATACAACTACAGCAGCAATTCCAAGTGTCACTTTTCAATCATTTGGGGATTCATTGCCACAACCCGTGCAACCACCACAACAACAACCTCAACAGCAATCCAGTCGCGGGTCAACATCGCCATTCGCATCAATCTCCAATAAGAATACTGATATGAATGTATTGTTGGATAATTTGATGAAGAACATGAACAATCCTCATTCCTCGGTTCCAAGACATAGATCTCAAACTTATTCAGGCTCAACGCCAACCATCCCAGAGGCATCTTTACAACAACAAATGAACTATCAGCATGCACAGCAACAAACCCAATATCAGACTTCAAAAACTAGTCCCCAACCATCCATGTTGCAACAGCAACAGCAAAAATTTCCTCCTGTCATCGAACAACAAGAACATCAACAACAAGAAACGCAATCTCATTCGCGTGATAATCAACCAGTTTTTATTGACGATTTTGATTTTAACCAATTGATAATAACTACGAATTTTGAAAACCCAAGTCTAGGACCAACGAACTTTCTTTTATTTGACAACTTACCATTGTTCATTGATGCAGCAAAATTGTTCTCCATATTGACTAATTCTTTGGGTGCACAAAAATCATTTGGAACTGTCCACAGTATTAGAATCACAACTAGAAGCTCATCAAAATTGGCCCTTGTTGAATCCACAAATGTTGACATTGCAATGGCTTTGAAGGCAAACTTTAACCATTTGGAAATTGTACCCGGTGTAACCTTGTATGTAGCCTTTGCAAAGATCCAATCAGAATCGGATCAACCAATCACAATTCCTTCCAATTCTCCGGCTGGTATTGTCTCACAACAACCAATTCCATTGCCAACTCAATCAAGTTCCACTGCTGGTACAAGCCCATTACCTGGTGCGGGAAATTCAGAAAAGCCACAGCCTACCGATATAATTGGTATCCAACCTAGATTGTTAGAAGCAGTCAATACATTATCGCAAAATGCAGACGTCAACAAAATTATCTCGATAATCAACAAATGTATGGCATATCCCAATGAAAACTATCAAGATAATTTTGGACCTTTACCCGATCCAATCCCGTTAAGACAGTTTGATTCACCAAAATTGCGAGAATTACGTAAAATTTTGGAGAATAATGAAGCTGCTCTTCATTCCGATAACTATGATCTGACAGAGACAATCATGTCGCAATTAGAATTAGAAGCATTATGCCTTGCTATGTTGGATGAATTGCCGGAATTGTGTTATGATTATTTAGGTAATACCATTGTTCAGAAACTATTCACATTGGTTGAGTCTCCATTGATAAAATTGATGATGGTTAAAGAAATTGCCCCATTTTTAACCCAATTAAGTATTCATAAAAATGGTACGTGGGCAATCCAAAAGATTATCAATCTTTGTCATCATGATAAACAACAAATGTATCTTATCGGAGCTAGCTTAAAGCCATATGCGATTAAGTTATTTAATGACCAATTTGGAAACTATGTAATTCAAGGTTGTATCAAATTCAAATCTCCATTTAATGACTTTGTCTTTGAGGCGATGTTGGACCGGTTCTTGGAAATTAGTTTTGGAAGATTTGGAGCAAGGTGTATTCGTACTATATTAGAAAGTTCCCATCAAGACGGAAATGTCTCACATGAGCAAGTTCTCTTGGTTGCTGGTTTAATCATTGAATACGCTAATGAGCTTGTTGTAAATGCCAATGGAAGTTTATTGATTACGTGGTTTTTGGATACTTTTAACGATTGCGAAGCCAAGGTTGAACTTTTGACCAGGAAATTCTTACCACAATTGAAATTATTATGTGTTCATAAGTTGGCCAATTTAACCATATTGAAGATATTGAATAATCGCTCCGAGACCAAGATTAGACAAGTTCTTGTTGATGAGATTTTCAAGCCAATGAATTTGGAATATATTCTACAAGATACTGAGAACACTTCGGGGCCATTATTTATTTACAAAATTTTGAGCAATTCCACTTTGCAAGACACCGCTCATTCTCATGTCAATGAAATTAGAAGAATTTTATTGGATTTACCAATTAGTAATTTCCAAAACTATAAGAAATTGATGGATGAGGTTGGAATTTCCAATCGGGGTAGTGGTGGCAACATTGGAGGTATTAATCGTAACGGATCAAGTCAAATTAAACGGGGTAGGAGAATCAGAAATGGCGGGAAACATGAGAATTCCATCAACCCCATGTATCCACCAGCTAACTCTCAGCATATGCCGATCCAAATGCAGCAGTACTATATTGCCCAGCAAGCAGGAGGACTTCAAGGAGGAGCGCCAACCGGACCACCACTTCCTCCAGCTGGTGCTCCACAGCAATATATGCCTCCCCTTCAACCAGGTCAGTACATGGTTAATCCGCAATATGGAATGAAACAACCAATGTACCCTACTGGACAAATGCAGCATCCACCACCTCCACCACCACCAAATATGCCTCAACAGCAATACCAATCACAACAAGACATGATGGTTATGCAACAATTGGAACAGTTATCGTTAAGTTCAGCAGCATTGGGATATAATTCCAACCCTGGTACTCCCACAATTCAAAGAGACCAATATTTACAGTAGACGGGCTTTCAACAAAAGCGAAAATTAAATTTGGATGGTTTTTATGATTTTAGTGTTTCTATATACATATATAAAATATTTATTTTTCGTAGTAATGTTTAATAGATAATTCATTCTTATTGATGATCTTGTAGAACTGGATTGACCATCAAACACCAGCTGCTGTGGGTAAGAGAATGAATGAACTACTGATAAATTAGTTTGGTGCGTGTATTGTGTCTAAAAAAACTCCCTATAAATACAAATCACGTGATCAACTCCAGTTGGAAAAATTTTCCAGCCATCATGAATTTTAAATTGTGTGCAAACTTAATCAACCAACCTTGACAACAGAAGAGTCCCTCCAAAAGACAAACCACGCATCACCATGTCATTCATAAATATCTGTCGTGATAACACGGATCCGTTCTATCGTTATAAGATGCCCCCACTTCAGTCCAAGACTGAAGGTAGGGGTAACGGGATCAAAACCGCCATTGTCAACCTTCCAGAAGTTGCTCGTGCCTTAAACAGACCTCCAGCCTATTTAGTCAAATTCTTTGGGTATGAATTAGGTGCGCAAACCCAAATTGGTGACCGTTTCTTGGTCAACGGTGCTCACGATACCAACGAATTACAAGATTCGCTTGATGGATTCATCAATAAGTTTGTCTTGTGTGGAGCCTGTAAGAATCCTGAAACTGAAATTGTTCTCAAGGGTAAGGACTCGTTAGAAAGGGATTGTAAAGCCTGTGGGAAGATTACTCATATAGATCCAAAGCATAAATTGTATTCCTATATTGTCAAGAACCCACCAGAAAAGAAGGGTAAGAAGTCCGCCACTGCTACTGCCAATGTTGTTGGTGGTGGTAAGTCGATTTCCGATATTGCTGCTGGTCAACAAGCACAATCTCAAGAAGATGTTAGCGCTGGTGGTGAACACGGTGAAGAAGAAGATGACGATTTGTTGGCAAAGAAGATTAATGCTGAAGCGGCACAATTGGCCGATGTTGAAGTTAAGGACGATGATTGGGCAGTTGATATGTCGGAGGAAGCAGTTGCTGCTAGAGCTAGAGAATTGGAAGGGTTGACATTGAATGAAAATAAGTTTAATGATTTGGGTGAATGGTTATTAAAGGAATCAGAAAACTCTAAGGATGACTTACCTTCTGATGTTGAGATTTATAAAAAGATTGTTGAGTTGGATATTGCTGATAAGCCAGAAACCGTCCAAGTTTTGGCCCAAGTCTTATTCGATGATGATATACTAGAACAAATTGAACCACATGTTGGTTTATTAGCAAAATTGATCAATGGTGACGATGAATTTGAAATGGCATTCTTGGGAGGGTTAGAAAGGTTTTTGGGATTGGAAAAACCAAATTTGATTGCTCAAGTTCCAAAGATTTTGCATCAATTTTATGATAAGGATTTAATAGGTGAAGAAACTTTGATTAAATGGGGTAGTAAAGTTTCCAAGAAATACGTTCCAAAAGATGTTTCTAAAAAAGTTAGAAAGGCAGCTAAGCCATTTACTAAATGGTTACAAGAAGCTGAAGAAGAAAGTGACGAAGAATAAATTTGACTGCTCATTCCTTACATATTTCTAATTTTGTCTTCCGTTTTATGTATA